>PVKM010038430.1:0-14099 GCA_004027735.1 Carollia perspicillata
TGGCATGGGGGTGGGGGACAGGAGGCTTTCAGATTCTCGTCCTGGCACCCGTCACTGCTAGCTGTGTGACTTGGGGCATGTTAGCGTCTTCAGTCCTCAGCCTTCTTCTTGTTAAAATGGAGCTAATGAAGACCCTTGAGGGGTTATCATAAGCGTTACATTAGCTAACATCCATGCAATGCCTGGGTCTAGTGGTTGGTACTCAATAGATTATAACTGTTACGTGACTGTAGCAAGATAATAATAATAGAGGAACTTGGACTTAGCGTTGCCCTGTGCGAGACATGGTGCTGAGGGACTGGCTTTTACCTGACCTCATTTAACGCTCACAACTGCCTCTATTACCAAGAGCCTGGGGCTCTCATCTTGGGGTCATGGAGGCTGAACTTTGAGGTCACCAAGGCCCACTGCCTACAAACTGGTGGGGCAAGGATCTGCCCTGGAGCCCGAGCTCTCCCCAGCGGTACACACTCTTCCGGGTGGTTTCTGGTTGCCGTGTCTTTGCTTGGAGAACCTCCTGAGGGTTTCACCATGCGCATGTAGACACTCAATTTCCATTGGATATTGAGGTGTTGAATACCACTTTTTTTTTCTTCCAGGAAATACTGCAGAAATACAGTAACCTCTATGATCTGTCCCGGTCAGAAAAAGGGAAACTTCGTGATCAAGCCGTGGCCATGTGTTTGGACGGTCAGCCTCTCGGGATGATTCAGCAGCTGCTGGAGGTGGCCGTGGGCCCCCTGGACCTCTCGCCTAAGGACATAGTGCAGAGCGCAGTAATGAAAATTGTTTCTGCGTTGAGGTGAGCGGTCCAGTAGCCACTGAGCAAAACCCAAGGTGCTATGCTGCCAGTAACAGTGCGCGTTCGAGGTGAAATATAATTCACCTAGAAGTGTTTTCTAAGAAGGACTGTACAGAAGTGAGAGAGAGATTATTAGATTTCCCTAAGTCTTATGTCTTGAGAATAGAGACCCATGAAAATGTTTCATTATTGGTGCTCCATGTAATATGTCAAGGAACTCACCAACTTCTGGTTAGACAGCCCTGCCCCCACATTATTCTTGAAGTAAGGGAAAGGCCAGATAGCCTGTGAAACAGCTAAGCGTCAGGCTGGTGGTGACCTTAGGGTGGGCTTTGAAATCTTGCTTTGCTGCTTCCCCCTCACGGAGTGGTGGGACAACGGTCCCCAAAGGTTCTGAGGAGGTACACAGGCAAGGCTAACACGTACTGAAGAATTAATTACCTGCCATGAATGGCAGAAACAAAAGCAAAAACCCCCACAGTTGAGGAATCCTAACTTTATATTGAAGTGCTAGTGTCTTTATAGGAATGTATCCAAGGGGATTAAACAAGAGGGGCAAGTTAAGCTGAGAAAATAATGAGGCATCAAGTGCTTTCTGTGAATAATGCAATTAGGCTAAAAGGTTTAGCTGTGTTTAATTCATTCTCCTTTTAAGCATTCTCTGTAATTCTGTATTGCTCTTGAGGAACTTTCTGATTAAATGCATGTCAGTTTTCAGCAGCCGAACTGCAATCAAATGAGGCTTTATCAGTGTAATTGCCCAGCTTCATACAGTTTTCACCGTAATGCTCTGAGGTGTCTGGTGATTTCACATGTAGAGAGAGAATAAAGTGTGACACTTTCTAGAAATAATAAATGCCAAATTAATAAAGCTCTGTTCTAGCAGCATCATTGGTTTTGGCAGTGGTGGTGGTGGTACGAGAACGGCTTTCCTCTTTAAAATGATGAAGGAGATTGATGGCCACAGTTTGTACCTTTTGACTTGTAGTTACCTTCTTATTGTTTGTTAAATCGGGGTTTGACATGAAGCCCACAAAATCAGTGTTCTGAGCATTTATGCTTGGTGAATTTGCTGTATTTACTAAGAATTACACATTTGTATTAGTAATTAAAATGAAATGACGTGATATTTTTACATTTATAAAATTCTGACATGAATTTTACATCTCCCTTCTTCACTGCACCCATTTCTACTGAAGATCTGATTTGGTTCTGATCTGGTAAATGTTATACTCAACACACTGAAGCCATTCAGTGAATGGGAATTAAGTCTTTTGGCGGCTGAAGGGAAGGGCACATCAGGAGTTCAGCTACCTCTTTTTCAAAGGAAAAGAGACTCCTGTCCACAATATTCACAACATGCACGTTTGAGAAGGTTACTAAAATTTAGTAAGCGTAAAATAACAAAGTTACTAAAACAATTGAATTCAGCATTATTTTAAATCATGTATCTTAAATTATTCACAAAATTTACCTAAAACTTCTTTTTCTTCTGTTGCATTTTCAAAATTCACTACAGGTTTAGACAAACACATATACAGTGGGCATAGCAATAGTACCTGTCTCTCGGGCCATTGGAATATTAAATGGCAGAATGTAGATAAAACCCCTAACAGTGCCTGATACCTATTAAGTACCATGAAAATACGAGTATTTTGATAAAAAGGCCTACTGGAGAATTTGGGTGATTGGCCAAAAAGTTTGTTTGTTTGTTTTCCATAAAATGGCTCTTGTAGCGCTTAGTTGTCGTTAACTTCATTAGAAACGATTTTGGTGAATTATATTGTGCCAGTTGTCATATCATCCTCCATTTAAAAAAGTCTTAGCAAATTTGTGAATTTCTGTGGAGGAATTTTAATACTGAAGATGGAGGGAGATATGCAACATTTTTGGCATATTGTGATTTATTATTTCCGGAGAGGTAAAAATGCAACTGAAACGTAAAAAAAAGATCGTGCGGCCTGTAGAGCAGGCTCTGCCGCTGGGTGAATGTGCCAGAAGTGTCCCGCCAGGTTTCTCAGGTCTCTCGCTGGGTGATGCTCCCCCAACTGAAGCCTGGTCGACCAACTGAAATTGATAGCAGTCAAATCGAGACATTAATGGAGAGCAATCAACATTCTGCTATGCGAGAGACAGCCAACATACTCAAAATAGCCATAAAGTTATTGGTAAAAATGAAAAATGTCTCTTCCATTTTATGGAAAAAACGAAGCAGACTTTTTGGCCAACCCAATAGTCTTAATGTTTACAACAGCTCATGTATTTAATGTTCATTGAATGATTTTTTCAATGATAGAATGCAAGAAGATTTTTTTATTCTCTTGATAAAAAACATGAACATGAGTTCTGTCTGGGAAGAAAATGTCTCACTTTCATATCCACGCTGATAGTACAGGGCTCGGTGCCTTTGTGGCCTGCGTAGACCGGGGAGGGCTGCGAGCCAGCAGTGCACCCCCGCCCCCACCCACCCGGGTGGTCTGAGTGTAAATGAGGTGATGTCTGAGGCTTGAGCAGACAACCAGTGCTTCTCTTCTTCCCTTCGCAGCGGAGACAGTGGCGCTGACCTCGCTGGGCCACGGGACCCGCTCCAGGTCCTGGAAGGGGTTGTTGCAGCCGTCCGCGCCAGCGTGGACAAGGGGTAAGACAGGAGCAAGTTTGCCATCTTGTTTGCTGGCCTTCCTCAGAGACTCAGAATTACTTTCCATATATCTCTTCATCTATATGTATATATGCGCAGCTTCCAAGACTAAGCAACATTGCTAGGTGACCCCGAAGAAAGAGCTGAACACTTTCTGCATAACTGGAGTGCTTTTGTAGGTACTTACCCATCAGCTCTAGCTCATCCTCTCTTCTGAGCCTTGTTTGCTAAGAGAGATCGCTGTCTTCTTGGCTTCCTCCTAGAAAGGCCACGGAGAGGCATGCTTTGAGCTTCTTAGAGGAGAAGGGATTTGCAGCCACGGCATGTTAACTGTACAGACTAGGTACGGTAATCCCTAGAGCATCTATATTATAATATTTTATAAAAGTTTTATATTCGCTAGATCTGTCTTACCAGAGGACTCAGTGTCCAGGCTATGGGAGTCTAGAAAGGTATGTGTCTCTAATGCTTTTTTCATAAAGGATTTTTTATTCACATGTAATAGAAGTGGTAAGAATAATAGCAACAATGAATTAATAGTTAAGTACTTCCTAGAGTTCACAAAAATCTTTCAGATGTCTGATATCCGTGTCAACCCTGTAACTCCTTGACCCAGTTTTCTTTTTATAATGGAAAATATGTAATAATGAAGAAGCATTTGAAAAATTCCCCGTAGTTCCATTCATTAACATAATCGTTTTCATTTGCATATTATGTATGCCATTATTGTTCATTGGTACATTTTTATATCGTTTTGATCAAAAGGTATCAACACTTTTTTATAATCGTTTTGATCAAAAGGTATAAACACTTGTATTTTGTTTACTTGCTATTCTGACATCTTCCTCTTTATACATTCAGTGATCGTTATTTTTGATGGCTGCTTGTGTTGTCGCTCTGTTCACTGAGGACAGAAAAGATCAGAGAGAGAAGTCGACTTTTCCGGAGTCAGAGGCCTGGGCATCGGTCCAGGACTCCAGTCTGGCTCTGACTCCCGATGTAGCACCCCAATGCCACGATGGCAGGTTTCCAAGCACTGCGTTGCGCCCATGGCGTGCGTGAAAGAACAGAGGATGAGCTGTGCGGGTGCCTGTGGAAAACACCGTGGTGTGCAGGGCCCTCACTTCCTCTGCCCCTGGCCTTGCAGTTTGTCCCCACCCCTTTCCTTGTGGGCCTCGAGGTGGTCAGGAAGCTACAGCAGGGGCTGACTGAGGCCTTTCACTCTAATCTGCCAGTTACTTTCTGTGTGTTTGCTGTGTGCCATGCTCTGTGCTAAGTCACGAGGAGTTAAATGTGGGTAAGAAATAACCTCCCGCCCTGAGGGGCTCAGAGTCTCTCCTGGTTGGCCAGCTTGCCCAGAGCCCTGGTTCCTCTACTAAGAGTGGCGAGTGCAGTGCAGAATGCCAGGTGGAGGGAGCAGTGGACCCTGCTGGGGAAGTCAGGGCAGGGCGCACCAGGCCACATCTGGCTGGTGGGGAAATCAGTCTCTTAGCAGGCGGAGGTGGATCATTCGACCTCAGGCTGAGGAAAGTGCCTGGGCAACTGCAGATTCCGCAGAGAGCAGAGCAGGCGGAGGTGTAGTGTGGGGAAGTCTCAGCCACCTTCCAGAGAACGCATCTGCTGCTGCCTTGCCAAGCACAGCCTGTAGGTCTGCAGGGGGCTGGCTGCTCCCCACGGCCACTGTCAGCCCAGCGCTGCACTCAGGTCTGCTGAGCAGGGTCCTGGCCTCACCTGATGAAAGGATCTTCACATGCATTGCTTTAAGCCCTTTCCTGTGGGGTCGCTCAGGCTCATCCACTGGGGGCATCTCAAAAAGATCAGAAGGCCATGTTTTTCTCAGTGAATTTCCAGCCAAATATACAGAAGAATCCGGCTTGGGTCTCTTGAATACAGACTAGTTTCTTAAGCTTCGGTTTCCAAAGAGGTGGACATCAGGGAATGGAGATGCAGAACAAGGTCTTTCTTTTTATTCCAGAGAATGGTTACAAAGGATTTTTAACAACAACAACAAAAAAAAAAACCCTCAAAGAATTATTTTTTTCTTAAAGAGGAGAAAGAGGAAGAAACACAATGTTTTAACTTTTATTCCCAGCAAAATATTTTTTTTTCTGAATCACAGTGAAACCTGATACTGTTGACTTCAGTTTCCCTGCCTAACGGTGTGGTGTACCCGGCAGAGTGACATGGGGACTCAGGCCCTTTTAAAAGGACCATCTCAGGTCACTCATTACCTGGCCTGACATGACTGCCTGACCTCCAGGAGGCCATCCCAGGCCTCTGTGCCTCTGCCCTCCCTCTGGGTGACCTTCAAGCCTCCTTCAGGCCCAGTCCTGGAATGTAGACATCCAGTGGCCTCCATGGCATCTGTTAGATAGGAAATCACCTCTCTCTCCACACATCATATTCTCTCTCTCTCTCTCTCTCTCTTTCTCTTTCTCTCGTTCTCTTGCATGCTCTCAGATTGGGTAAATACCACCCTATAGTATTCTGGCACAGAGACTGCATAGAAAAGTAAGAGTTTGGGTGTGTGCATTAATGGCTACCACCAAGTATTGGCTTGGTGCTTAATTTTTAGGCAATTTATGCCATTCTCAGCATGTCCATCCTGTCTTTTTATACTGGTCCCTGTTAACTCTGGCCGCTGCCTCACCCTCGAAGGTCCCGCTCCCCCACCTTTCACCTGTGCTGGCGCAGGTCCCATGAACCACAGCCCAGGCAGGCCACGGTGGGGCCTCCACCCCTGCACAGCAGCCTTCCTTTCAGCTCAGCCATGTTCCTGTCTGGACATCAGGGTCCAGTGTTTGAGGGGTTAGGAATGGTGTCAGAAACCTTTGATAACATCTACAATTACAGATAAGGATAAGGTAGTTAATTATGCAGAAGCTCACGAATGTTAAATTTGCTTTATGAATTTTTATGCTTTCTCCCATTGTTTATGTCTGTCTATAGCATCATATTTTGAGAATACAGTTGTTCCTGTGTATCCATGGGGGATGGGTTCCAGGACCCCCACAGATACAAAGTTTCAAAGGCTCAAGCCCCTTAAACGAAACGGCACAGTGTTTGTTGTTCATGTCATCTGCCCACGTCCTCCCATATACTGCAGGTCGTCTCTAGATTGCCTGTAAGGCCTAACTAATTCAAGGCAGGTGTTATGTAAATGGTTGTTACACTGTGTTGTGTAGGGAGCAGTGACAGGGAAAACTGTCTGTGCGTGTCCGCGGCGGGCACAGCCACCCTGGAGGGAGCTACACAGAGCATGTCGGCAAGAATGCCACTTTTTTCTGTGATTGGTTGAATCTGGATGCAGAACCCATGGATACAGAGGACCAACAGCGTGATCTACATTCTAGTTTGTGTAAAGAATTAATTAGTTCATTAGTTTGCCTAAGAAAAGCAAGAATTTTAAAAAAATCAATCATTAAAAAATGTTTTAGAATAATATATCCATTAACTAGAATTAAGAAAATATTACCACACATTTTAGCCCTGGCTGGTGCGGCTCAGTGGATTGAGTGCTGGCCTGTGAACCAAAGAATCGCCAGTTCAATTCCCCGTCAGGGCACATGCCTGGGTAGTGGGCCAGGCCCCAGGTATAGTGTGAGTGAGAGGCAACCACACATTGCCGTTTCTCCCCCTCTCTTTCTCCTTCCCTTCTCCTGTCTCTAAAAATAAATAAATAAAATATTTATAAAAAGAAAACACTACCACACATTTTAAAATAAAAAGGCTAATGAGCATGTATTCCTCTATGCCAGGACCTTCGAAAGGGCTATTCAGCAACTCACTTAATTCTCAGAACAGCCTTATTGTTCACATTATTGTATCCATTTTACAGATTAGGACATGAAGCTCAGACAGGTTTTGTAACTTGTCCAGGGTCACCCAGGTGAGGACACGCTATGAATTTCTCTCACCACAGCCCACCTTCCTGTGACATCACAGAACCCCAGCAAAGGACAGCAAGGCAGTGCTGCTCAGGTGGCCTTGTGCGTAGGAATCGCCCGAAGATTGTGGGTCTTACTTGAGTGGGTCTTGGTGGGGCTCACAATTCTGCATTCTTTCCTTTAAAAAACTTAAATTTATTGGGGCGACATTGGTTAATAAAGTGGTATAGGTTTCGGGTGTACAGTTCTGTAACACCTCACCAACATATTGCGCTGTGTGCCCACCGCCCGAAGTCAAATCTCCCATCACCTTGTATTTGACCCCCTTGACCCTTTACTACCGCCACCCCCCTTCCCTCTGGCAACCCCCAGTCTGTTGTCTGTCTGTGAGTTTTTGTGTGTTTTTTGTTTGCTCATGTGTTACTTTCAGTTTTATATCCCACATATGAGTGAAATCATACGGTTCTTGACTTTTTCTCTCTGACTTGTTTTGCTTTCTAGCCAGCTCCCAGGCACTCGCTGGCTGGTCTGTGGACCGAGCTTTGAGGTGCGGCTCTGACGGCATCACTTCCCTCTGCTTTCTCTCCTCTTCCACAAGCTTCTTCCTGGCTTGGCCTTTTTTTTTTTTTATTCCCATGCCTTCATATACCTTTAAAAACATTTCCTAACTGGAATGACCCATAGGCCTGAACCAATATATTAGTGATTCTCAAAAGAATGTGCAGAATCCAGTTCATTCAGGAAACAGATAATTAATGAGGAATTCCTGTGTGCAGCGTTCAAACAGGAGGAAAAATTTCCTGTAAACTATTGGGTCTGTTAGGGTTTTTGTCTGTCTGTGGAGATTGCTACTGAGCCGCAGTGCCAGCTTCGGCTGTCTTAATGCTCCGTGGGTACCTAACAGGGCCTGATCATTCAGACTTCACCGAACTTCTGATACTCACATTATTTGTAAAGCAAAGAAAAGACAAAAGGTAAAAAGAAAGAAAAGCCCATGAGAGCAAATTGCATCCATTTCTTCTTACTCTTCATGCTCTGTGAGGCGAAAGAAGCCGTCCGAGGTTCTCTGAGGCCCCGCAGTCTGCGCTCCGTGACGCTGATCCCTGTGCAAGGATGGCCGCCCACTCTTTACCACACAGAATTCGGGGCCACCTCTGGCCACATGTATGGCTTTCTGGTCACTGTTTCTGCCTCACTGCAGTGAGATGTGAGCTTGCTCTTACTGATCAGTGAAACTCAGGAAGAGCAGCCACAAACTGCTTACCAGCGCTAATCGAAAGTTAAGATTTGAGATCGGAATTGTGTGCACACCAAGAAGACCGCCTTCCCAGGAATTGTTTTTTAACACATCCTGGTGATAATTCTTCGAAAGAATCATGCTTCTTATACTACTGTAATGCCATTAACACATCGTGCATGTGCCTATTTGTGGTTATATCTCGTTCCTTGCCAGATGCCCCGGTGGTTGCATGGCAGCTGAGGTGTGTGCCGCACCGGGCGCCGTGTGCGGTGAGAAGAGTGTGCGTCTGGGCGGGTCGGCCCTTGCACGGAGGCCGGGCCCCGTGTGGAGTCCGTGTGTCTGTGTCTCCCGCTGGTAGCTCACTCGCACAGACTTGCTTGCCTTTCCTCCCTTCTCCCCGCCACAGGCCCGCCCTCCCTGCCGTCCCTTTCTTCTTAATCCAGGCCTGGCGTGTGGCAGATTGTTCAAATTCGTGTTAGTAATTTGGAGAAGAGTCCCTTTTAGAGTCCTTCTGTTCCATTGTATGAACAGTTCTTGGAAGGCGGAGACCGTGTACTTTTTCATCTGTGTCGTCAAGCACGAAGTTTGATGATGCCGGTGATAACAAGAGTGATGCTGATGATGTTGCTGTTTAAGTGCTTCCTCTCGCCACTCACTGCGCTAGGGCTTAAATGCATTTTCTCGGTTTCACCGACCCCTCCAAGAAACACACTTTCCGGACCCCTGTCTACTTAAGTGTGAAATGAAAGTGAGGACGTTCATGAATATTGTCGAGAGCTGTTGGGAAAGGACGGGGCCAGGATTCACAGGTTCATCAGGTTCCCCCCAAAACTCTCTTACCACAGCACAATGCTGTTGATGCACGTAGTAGATGTGCAGGAAACATTTGTGGCATTCTACTTTTGTTGCAACCCACTTTTACCATTTCTGATACATATTAAGAAGGACACACGGATAAAACTAATAAATGACTTTGTAAATTTGGGAAATGCTATGCCAACTCTCCACAGCATTTTGTGGTTTCTTTTATTCGTAAATACAAATGATAACTTCTGCTTTTTAATTTATATTGCCGTACAATTGCATTGATAGTTATATGTACTTAGTGCAGTGACTTTCAACCTGCTCACTCAGCACAGGATTTTAAACACACATACCACCTGACAGTTTATCTCGTCAGGGGCGCTGACTCTTTTTCCCCAGGTTGTCAAATAAAAAAACGGCAACAGCCTACACGACAATAGCTGTCTGGTGTGAATGAATCGAAATTACACCTATTTTTTTGTCAGATCAGCAAAAAATATTTTTGGTGTGTGCCATTGAATTTTAGTAATTAGTTTATGTGTGCCCTGGGATAAAAAAGGTTGAAAATCACTGACTTAGTGCTATTGTAGAATTTTATTCTTCTCAGGTTTAAAGATTTCTTGTGGTCTTCTTAGGGCCTGGAATTCGGGACGTGGTCTGAGTGATTTATCGCTAGAAGCCTCATAGCCTCTGGTTACAACAAAACCTGCATAATTTGGTGTTTTGTCGTTGGTCTCCAGGGCCCTGTGGGTATGAGGCTTCTGATGAGCAACCTCTTAAAAGTTGTCAGTAGTAACTCATTGATCATCACCAATAAGTTGTTTTCCTGAGATGGTCCACTTGGGATTACAAGAGAAGGGATTCCAATACTGGACAGGAATTTGCACAAAATATCCTCTTCTCTGAATTCTCTTAGACTGCACAGCCCTTCAAAACCCAGGTGTTCATAGTTTATCTTTCGGGCGGAATGAAATTTGGTGCTCGAACCCCATATTGAAATTCTGTCACAGAGAAAAGTGGGAGCAAGAACACGGGCTCCGAGGCTCGAATTGTCGCAGGTGTTCAAGGGCACATTACACACCATTTCCGTGAGGCCTCATTCCTTACCTGTGAAGTGGATTTGCATGTACAGCGAAGTGACTGGAGTTAACAGTGCTGTACTGTGTACTGGAAACTATGAAGTGAGTGGGTCTCAGCAGTTCTCAAGGAGAAAACTCTTATGACCACACCCGGTGGTGGGTGTGAGCCGTGTTTACTGTGGCAGTGGTTTTGCAGTGTACGCACGCATCAAGTCGTTATGTCGTGCGCCATATATTAGTACAGTGTTACATGTCAGTTATATCTCAGCAGAAGTGGGGGAAAATAAAATGGAATGTATAGTATCTGCTTCGCCAAGTTATTGTCAATAGTAATAGTTTATATAAAGTTACTGGAATGATGCCTGACACTATTATTATCGTTAATTAAAATAAGCACAGTGTTTATTAAACTTCGCATAACAGAGCAGCTAAGGACATAGTGTTTAATGATTATTTTTATCAGCTTTATATCACTTAATTTAACATAACACTGTTTAAAAATTGCACTCAGTTTACATAGTTTTTAAATAGCTGATATGGCTTGCTATAAAACAGATAAGACCTAAAGTTTTGCTCCCCAGATGAAAAATAAAGCCACCCCACAATTAAGAGTTTACACCGGTCACTCCATGTGAGTACTGGGACAAGAAGGAAGCCTTGGGCAGCCCTGTCTGACCCTTGATTTTGCCCTGCAGGGAAGAGCTGGTCTCCCCCGAGGATCTGCTGGCGTGGCTGCGCCCCTTCTGTGCTGACGATGCACAGCCGGTGCGGCCCCGCGTCCACGTGCTGCAGATTTTGGGGCAGTCGTTTCACCTGACGGAGGAGGACGGCAAGCTCCTCATGTTCTTTCGGACGGAAGCCATTCTCAAAGCCACTTGGCCCCAGAGGCAGGTAAGGGAGCACCTGACTGGTTATCAGTTGTTTTCCCTGTTGGTGATAATGAGAGGTCGTTCCTTGGTTAAACTGCCTTCAAGTAAACAGCTTGGTCACGCAGACATCCAGTATGTGCATCCATCTAGCTGTGTAGTAGTGAAACACGTGCAACAGCGGGGCTGGTTCTTCTTTTTCCACGTGTTCGAAGGTGCATATGCAGAGTAGATGACCTCTCACCTCGCACGTGTGTGCCGTCTTTCTCTTCATAAGACATGGTCAGGAGGTTCACAGCGCTCGTTAACCACAGTGGCTCGCCCTGCTAATTGATGTCTTCTGTGCTCTGCCCAGGCACTCAGCCCTCTCTTCTCTGGCACCTAGGGAGCAACACTGTAGCAAACTGCACGTTTCTCCACGCCATCCATCCTTCAAGGCTCACACAGGCCATCTTTTCTCTGGAACCTTCCCTAACCATTTCAAATATAATGGAACTTTGGATTCCACACATTTAAGCTTAAATTATTTGTTATTACTGTTATAATTAGTCAAAGTTTTGATCCCTTCCTGTTGTGACAACTCTGAGGCCCTGGGTGCTTCTCATTGGCTTTTGAAGCCCCGGAAGCTGTCACACTGGAGCTCAGAGCCCAAAGGCCGTGTTGTGGAGTACGTGGGAATGCTGACTTCCCAGTCGAAGGGCTGGGCAGCTCCTGGAGTCTGGCCTAACTTTGGAACTGATGGACCGTGATGACGGGGGACCTAGGAGCCAGTAGCCCCAGGCCTGAGTGCTGGCAGGCAGCGTAGACCACACGCCAGCAACAGTTAGAAACTGAGTCTCCCCAGATCAGTTCGTCTGCGAGGGGGTTTCCTGGAAGTCGACTCCCAACTCGAGTTACCATCTGATTTTAAAGTTTTGCTTTATAGGTTATATTTATGTCATTATTATTATACTCAAAGAACAATTAATTTAAAAAATGAATGATAATATTCTTGAGACTCAGAGCATCTTCATACTTGTTATCTTATGTATTCTTACTTCCCTCTGTGAGATAAATAGATAAGTACTGTTAGCTGTCATTCAAAAAAGATGGACTTACCAAAGATTCTCTAATTTTGCCAGACTGCTGAAATGGATTGTATTAAACGTCACTTGTATTTGAATACTACTCTCTGTGAAGCACTCTGACCTTACCAACAGTCCATCGAGAGACCAGTAACAGCCTTCCTAAAGGGCAGACTGTGAACACAAATGCAGCAGTCTGTGAAGTGTATTCTAGGACCTTGACATAGTGGGTGTTAGAGGTAGGCTTGTTTTCAGCAGATGGGAAGGTTTGTGGCGTATCCGGAGGGAAGCTCTAACTTCTGTCCTGTGGTTTTCGTCACGTGGAGCTTCAGATCTGGCTCATCCCAAGGCAGGCGAATGTTCCCGCGGTTAGGTGCTTTCCTGACCACGCCTCCACTCTCTAGCCTCCCAACCTTCTCAGCTTCGTCTCCTTGGTGGCCGGAGCCTGGCAGGGTGACACAGCCCGTTTCTCGGGTGGGTTAGGGGCCTCACTTCGTGTTATGTCAAATCTGCGCGGCCTAAGCATTTGTGGAGGAAGGTGGAAACAGGAAAGGGGAGCACATCCGTCTTCTCTGTCCTGCCGAAGCACTGGAACGCATGCTGTGACATTTGGGCCCGAACGCTTCAGAAATCACATTTCCTCTTTGAAACGTTTTTCAATTTCCAGTTACTGTGAGAATAAGTTGCAACTTCTGTATGCTTTCAGTGATTGCCGAGGTTCTGACTTCCTCATAGCTTGCCTTTCTCCAGACCCACCGTGAGAGGCAGCTTGGCGCAGAGCCCCTTTCTAGGCGCACTTGACTTGATTGCCCTGAGCGCACCCTGCCTGCTCACATTCGCCCAGTCCCCACCCAGCCTCTCACTGCATCACTGTTTCCTCGGTGGTGCGCACTCTTTGTCAGGCCCTCTGGAAAAGCTCTCTCCCAGACGTATCTGCTCCGGTACAGCCATCTCTTGTCCCCTCACTCTTCCTCTCCCTGTGGAAGGGCAGGTCCCTGTTCTCGGCAGCTAACGGTCTGAGTTTTAAAGGATTGGTAGTGGAAATAAAACTACCGTAGCTTTAATTATGCCATTCATCTTCCGTCTTGTCAAAAAATGAATCCTCGAGTGTCTCCTCCTCTTCCTCTGTTACAACTAAGGGTTCTGCGCCAGTCTGCCGTTTCTGATTCAGATCTGGGCTGAAGGGCAGGCGGATTTGGTTGGGGCATCTCTGGTCTTGTGATCGTACCTAACTGCCTGCTGCGTTGAAATAAACACGGAAAAATGTGGCCTCAGCATGGGAACAGCGACAACTTCTGGGATGTCACAGAACTTCGCCTGTGGTGGAAAATCGCTTTTGTCTCCATTATTAGTATTATTTTTTAAGCTGTGTTACCTTTCACAGAGCGGAGGAATTGTAAGCGTGCGTCTCTACCCTCCCTCCACTGTTGTTTATAGTCTTGGGGAAGATTCTTAACCGTGAGCCTTGGCTACTGGGTGTAGAAAGTGCAGCCTTGAACTAGACGAGCTAGACGGTGATTTGCTCACCTCACCCGTCACTCCTTCCACACATTAAAGGGTCATCATCCTCACATTGCAAATACAGAAAAGTCCCCAGAATGCTGATGGCTCAGGTTCTCATTTTTCTCATTTCTCCCTGTTTCCTTCTCCATTCTCAAAGGTAATATTAAGTATGGAGATGGATTCTTAGAGGAAAGATAAGAAGAGATAATGATATTG
>PVKM010038431.1:0-14106 GCA_004027735.1 Carollia perspicillata
CCTCAGTGAGAACAAGGGCAATGTATGTTTTCCATCTGACAAGAGAACTATACCCACTTTTGTATTATTTACACAATAATGATCAAGGCCTAGGGCATTTCCTGGGGATTAATGGCTGGCTGGGAGATTGGCTGAAGGCCATTAACCTGGGGCAGTCATTAATTTTCTTAGAAAACCTGGGTTGAAGTCATTATTTCTATTATAAGATCAATAACACACATCCCTCACCACCACCACCACCACAACAACAAAAACCTCATTGGAAATCACTTTTTTCTGGAATTTTTCTTAAGTACATTCAATCAGTAGGTTAGAATTTAAAAGAAAGGTCACTGAAATCCTGAACTTAGTAGCATGACAGGCCTCATCACCCGGACGTGAATGTCAAGAACGTTTGTAATTGTTTCTTCTCTGCCCTGACTTAGAAGTGGAGCTAAAAATACAGCCTCTAGCCTCTCTCTTGCTCTCCCTCCCTCCCCCTCTCCTCCCCTCCCTCTTCCCTGAGGTCTTCCGTCAGCAAGTTTCCACTCAAGGTGTAAATCTGCAAAAGCAGCATGTGGTAGGTCACACAATATACAGATTATTGGAGAGCTGGTGGGACTGTGACTCTACAGTGTTGTCATTAATGGAATTTTCTCAGAATTAAATGTGTGAAAGAACTGTTCTTTTTAACTGAAATCGATCTAAGAAAACTAGAATTCACACGATTAGAGAAGGCGTGATTTGTCGGTTACTGCTTTGATGCTCTAAACACTGAGGTGGGTGAGGGGAGGACTCTGACCTATGAAGTACCACCAAAAGCACGGCAACATTGGGAGTCTTGACAGAAGCAGGAGCACACATTATAAAATAAATGTTAAACAACCTCAGCAAATGCATATCGAGGCATAAAGCATAAAAGTGCGTGGTTAAGACCGCACCCCATTGAACAAAGGAAGAGTTCCCTCCATCGGTTCTCTGGTCCAGATTTTTTTGAAGATTGGCTCCATTGTCTGTCTCTCAGAAGTTCCTACATTCTTTTAGGCTAGAAGTAAAGTGCTAACTTCCCAAAAAGTAAATAAAGGAATTTTAAAAATGTCCTCCATCTATTTCCTCATCTTTAAAATAGAGATAATGTGAATTACATTAAGTGTGCTATGCGAGGGCAAACTGTTATGTAATGTAGTAAAAATAACTAATCATCTAGGATGCACCAGAAATAGATAAAGTGTGATATGCAATTGGAGTCCCTACCCACCTTCTATTCATTGACCCAATTTACATTTCAGTCACTCCTTACCCTTAAAATAAGGAGCAGGAATATTGTCATATTTACTTGTCAAGACAAGTAAAAGAAATAAAGGATATCCAAACTGGAAAGAAATAAACTGCCTCTATTTGCAGAAAAAAATGACCATCTCTGCAGGAAATCCTTCACAAATTGCCACAAAAAGAAAAAAACTATTAGAAACCATAAAAATACTGGCAGAAAACTGAAATTTTAAAGATAATATTGTAGTGAGGAAGTTCTATCACATATACCTCTAAAGCTGTAAGAGAAACAAGTGATATATTTGACTACATTAAAAAATTATAAGCAAAAAAATGCTACAAAGAAAGTCAAAGACAAAAAACAAATTGGGATAAAATATTTCCATATCACAAAGGGATAATTTATTAATATATTAACAGCTCCTGCAAATCAATTTAAAAAATCAGAAACCCAACATGAAAGAGCCAACTAATAAAACCAGAGTTCATAAAACAGTAACTGTAAATGTTTTTAAACATATTAAAAGACACGTGTCTTTATAACACAAGAACGCCAAATTAAAACAATTTTAAATTATTCTAAAACTATTTTTGCACTTGTTGACCAAAACTCTTAAAAGTTTCATTCATTCCACTAGTGAAGGTATGCAAACACATTGCTGATGGGAGCGAGCACTGGTCCATAGCTTTCATGGAAAGTAATTTGGCAACATGATATAAACATAAGACACACATGCCTTTTGATCTAACACTCTCAGATCTAGGAATTTCTCCTACAGATATGTTTGCAGATGTACAAAATAATCTGTACAAGGTTATTCACTGCAGCTTTATTTATAATGCCAAAACTATTTTTAAAAACAACTTAAATATCCATCAGTGAAGGACTAATTAATAATTATGTCATGTTATTAATATAATGCTACCTCTAAAAAGAATGAGCCAGATCTTAATATAATACTGTAGAAGGATTTCCACGATATGTTGCTGAGTTCAGAAGGCACCACGTAGGCCCTGACTGGTGGGGCTCGGTTGGTCATTGTCCTGCAAATCGGAAGGTCACTGCTTCAGGTCCCAACAAGGGCCTGGGTTGCGTGTTTGGTCCCCCGGTTGTTTGCTCCCAGGTTGGAGGTGCATTCGAGAGACAACTAATTGATCGATATTTCTCTCTCACATCAATGTTTCTCTCCCTCTCTTCCTCCCTCCCTCCCCTCTCTCCATAAATAAAATCTTTAAAAAAAATAAAAGCACCACATAGAATACTGTTGTAGAAAACGATCCTGAATGATGGACCGATACTTGTCTCCTCCAGAAACACAACAAACAGAATAAGTAAACAACTAACACTCAACAAAACAGCTCTGGGAAGGATGTGGATCACGATAAGGAAGCAGCGGAAATCCTGTGGAGTTCAGAAAAGCACACAGGAGAATTTTACCTGTGTCAGCCCAGCCCCCAGCCCAGAGCAGCTCTGAACGAAGAGGGGTTCCCTTAGAGGAATTCACCCCGCGGGTAAAAAGAGAACAGAAGGACCCCAGCAATCCTCACCACCACTGTGGATTTCGGTAGCCTTCGCGGGTGAGATGCCCACAGTCTTCACCAGTGCTGAACTCAGAAATACAGAGAACGAGAGCAAATAGGACTGGGTACAACCATTAGCAGTGTCAGTATTCAGGGAAGGAAGCACAGTAGATGGCTGTCCTAGCCCTGGAGACGTGCAAGACTCTTCTGAACGCCATCAGACAGAATTTTAAATACAGGCCCACATCCACGTCCCCACCCTACCCTGTGGCTCAGGGGCAGACTGAAGCAACAAGGTGTCTGAACCTGCAGCAACTGAAATCTCCTGGGTGAATTTCCAAAGTGACCTGAAATAACCATGATCTAGGAACTACCTAGAAGTCAAAAAGCAAAGTAATTGTGAGAGAACAAGCCACGTGCCAGATATTAACATCAAAAGCTAATTGCTGTTTAGACACGAAACACTATTTCTAACTGAACAATGTGGTCCCCCCAAAGACATTTCAGGCACTTAAAAAGTAACTGAGCCGAAGCGAGCCCTTATGTGCTATCCTAGCCACATGGGTCGTTTTTAGAAAGCTGAAGTCATTTATAATTCAGCTTTTACCCAGTTTTAATTTTCTTGAGGCATAAACGGGAGGTGTGTGAAACCAATTGAGTCCTCTATTTTCTTCCTAATTTCCAGCCAAAAAAAAAAAAATCCCTGGAGAAATGTTGCGTTTATCTCCCTCCGTAAGCTTTCCCTACAAAACAAAACAGAGCACAGCTTATTTACAGCTTATTTTAACAAAGTCGATCACAGAACGGTGAAGTCCATCACCGCAACGGGAGGTGATCACGAGGGCTTCGGAAACCAGCGGGTCTGAAAGGCCCTGCACATGCAGACACAGTGAGACGGACTTCAACTGCAGGCGCAGCTCCACGGCGAGGCTCTGGCCGCACTGAAACCGGAGCCTGCCTCTGCACTCCATTCACAAAACCGGACTGATGGTAATTAATTCGTGATTAGTTCATTTCAGCTAATATATGAGCCTAAGCTTTTGCTGAGTGATGTAATATTTCAAAAGTGGAGCTGTGCAATGGAATTTATTGGACTTCCTGAAATCACCAATGTAATTGTTTTTGCTGTTCACATATTAGGCACAGTCTCGAGGGGAAAAGTTGATTCTTCGCATATAATACTCTTTCCCTGAAGTTTGAAGGTCTGTCATCTTTCTCAATATACTCACTTCATTAAAGAGTTTACAGCTTGCAAGAGGGTCACAAAGTCTGAGTAACAAAATGACTGTCCTGACAGATTTAGACAATAAAACCACCAGATTGTGACATAAATGTTTTTCTCAGAGGCTGTTTCTGAAACACATACTAAATGCAAATATTAAAACACCTGCGTGCCAAGCACAATTCTTTTAACAGATGTTAATCCCTGTGCATTTAGCCAATGGATTTAGATCACATAAACGTAACTTACCCCCTTCAGACTATCTTGGAAAGCTACCAATTACCTTATTTCAATTTGACAAGGAAACTATTACTCCCTACATTACAATTTTGATTTTATACTTTATAATGGAAATACCTAAAAAGCAAGCAAAAACTATGAAAGCTGACCTGAAATGCAGGCAAAGCCTCTGGAGCACACAAGCCATCTACTTCCAGCGTGGAACATTTACAGAGACTGATAAGTTTACATATTGTTTTTTATTTTTCCCCATGGCCCTGTAAATTAAATTCTTTGTGTAATTATCACTAATCAGGAAAACCCCCTGAAGAACAGTCATCCTTTTTCCTCCATGTCTGGGACCCGGTGGGTACCCTGGCTTACAGTTAAGAGCTGCCCAGACCCCTTGGGTTATTTTCCATTTGGGAATGGCCCTAAGGGATCTTTTCCTGTTGAGATCTGTGTAGACCTGTGGTTTCAGAGCAGTTTAGGTTCAGAAAAAAACCGAATGGGGGTACAGAGATATCCCATAAACCCCTGGCCCTCACACATTGCACAGCACCAACCCCCCAACACTCCCCACCAGAGCACTGTGCTTGCTATAATCGATAAACCTACGTTGACACTTCATAATAACCCCAAATTCATAGTTTGCTTTAGGGTTTGTTCTTGGTGTTGTCTACTCGATGGGTTTGGGTAACTGCGTGATTACATGTGTCCCCCATTACAGTATGATACAGAATAGCTTCACTGCCCTAAAACAGCGTTATCACTCCCCCCCAACCCTATCTTTTAATTCTTCTTCAATCAGCTCCCTGCTTTGTCAGCTTCAAATCATCCTTACGGGTGAATTGTTTGATAATAATGAAAACTACTATTTTCGGGCCCGGCTGTACGTGCCAGACCCTGCACTGAGTGCTTGGCGTACGTTATCTCATTCAGTTCTCAAATACCTCAAGAAGTGCGTTTTCTTTTCCACATTCACTGGTAAAGACACTCAGCAAACTCACAACTTCACCTGACTCGGCGAATAAGGGGTGCAGTCCGAATTTCAGCCCAGCTCCAAAGCGTAAGCTTTCCCCTAGGCTAGCGTGCCTCTCAGGCATCTGTGAAGTATTGTTCTGTAGAGGAGCCTTCTATTTCCATTCTAAAATATATCTTGTTTTTTCAAGAGATATGCAGACTAAAAGGGAAATATTAACCTAGGCTGGCAGATTATTTGGAACACACCTGCTGATCTCACTCTCCGTTCTGTACCAGGAAGCAGAATGAAAAGACTTGCACAGTGCAGGTAACTAATTAGTTAATTATCTGCATGGTCCTACTTATCCAAAAGCTTCTTCGTCAGTAAGAATAGAGCCGGCCTTGTTTCATGAGCATCCTTTCCATCCCCTATGTTTAATCAAAGATGTAGCAACACAAGTCACTTACACACCAAGATTAAACTCCAGTAAAATCAGCTAAGACTTGGCTGTAGAATCCTAGCATGTTGTGGCTATGAAATCAATAAAAACTTTCAGACCCCTAATTAGGAACACTGTTTCTCTTGTCACTATAGAAAGACAAATTGTAAATTATGGGCAGTTATTTTTCCATGGCAATTACCATGGACAACGTTTCCAACCATGGTCTTTTCTTATACTCTTATATATGCTTTCTAATACCATCTCTAATATTGAATACTATCGTGGATACAAAATAAGCCCCAAAAGTGGTTTCTGCCCTGAAAGACTTAGATTCTCCTTGAAAAGAAAAGAGTCATGGAACAGTGAGGAGCAGGGAGGTATGTATTAGAAGACAATAATAACATCTTGCTAGAAGCTATAATTACAAGAAAAATTCAGAAAGAAGATTTTTCTAAAATGGGTACCAAGAAAACTGAAAGAAGGTAGTCCTTAAATTTTGATTTTCAGGGATAGATAGTATTTAAACAGATATAAAGGAGTGGGGGTACTCTTGGGAGACAATTCTCTGTGGGTCTGTCACATTTCTGCTTCCTCGTAAGGAAAGACACTAACTGCCATTGTTTCAAACTATCTTTTCAAGGACGTTTGTACAGCTGATCACCTTGGAAAACAGAGATGGTGTCTTTCTCTGGAGTGAAGAGTAGGGGTGCTAACTACCCATTAGAAAATATTCAGGTTCCTTAAGCTTAGGGTTCCGCTCCTGTAAAGCAACCATTTATTGCGTGGGCATTGCATCTTTATGTGATTCTGCAGGAAATGCAGCTCAGGATACTGGCACACGTGCTAATAACTCTGTCTACTGCAGTTGCTCTGAGTCATGAAACTAATACAGGCTACTTTGTTAGCCTACCAAATAGGGTAAAATACCAGACCCTCTGCAATTCCTAGCAGGTATATGGGGGGGACCTCCAAAAAATGAAATTATCTTCTGGATAGTGGGCCCCTTGTAGTACAGGCTTCCCCTGAGAGGCGAGTGTCCCAAGAACCCATCTGTATCCGTGTACCAGCTGGCATTGTTGTAAGAGGCTGTGTTCTGCTTCAAAGAATTTTTTTGAAGACTTTCAACATGTTTGCCTATTTCATGATGGGTGATTTACAAGCATACTTGCCCACCCCTTGCTGAGTGTTTAGTAGTTTTTGACCAAAAGCAGCATGACCCCATGCCCCACTCTCCCTATTCACCCCATCTTACCCCGAGTGATTATTTTTGTTTCCCCAGATAAAAACTCCTCAATTGGGCCCTGGCTGCTGTAGCTCAGTGGATTGAGCACAGGCTGTGAACCAAAGAGTCGCTGGCTCGAATCCCAGTCAGGGCACATGCCTGGGTTGCAGGCCAGGTCCCTGGTTGGGGGCCACATGAGAGGCAACCACACATTGATGTTTCTCTCCCTCTCTTTCTCCCTCCCTTTCTCTCTCTCTAAAAATAAATAAATAAAATTAAAAATCTAAAAAAACCTTCTTCTTAAAAAAAAACTCCTCAACTGGAAACATTCTGTTAATATGGAACGGGTGAAACAAAACATGGCAGAAGCACTAAAAGGCATCAAACTCAATGAGTTCAAAAGCTGTTTTGAGGAGTAGAAAAAATGTCTCAATAAGTATATTATATCAACAGGAGGGTATAATTTGAAGGTGACTAGAGTTTAAACATATAAGAATAAATAGACAATTTTTATGAATAAATTGTTTTTTGGAGTCCCCTCTCTTATGTGAGGCAAACGTCACAGACTGAATAAAGACCTAGAAGCAGGAATATGCAGGGGGAAATACAGAGAAAGAGATGAACATTTCTAAGTAGCTCTCAAAAGAGTCAGTGGGGTTGGTCCTGATCAGTGAACTAAGCATGAATCAGCTCATCTCTGCCAAGCGAGTTCGTTTACAGCCCAGATTTAAACTGACTATATTGTGAGAGAAATTTTTTCTCAGATGCCATTTAAGGTGATAGAATAATGTAATTAGTTATGTTACCTGGGGCATAAAAGAATCAAGATGGACTTACAAAATCTCCGTGTCTGACCCGCTGTGACTTAGTGCTCAAAATAATGGGGGGTGGAGGGAAGCACTGAAATGTTTGTACGGTTTCTTTTCAGTAAATTAAATTTAGACTTTACCAGCTACATTTGTTTCACTTTCCACGTTTGTCTCCGAGGTTCAGAACCAAACTGGACTCGGCTTTGCTCAAGACGTTCTGAATGGTTCTCTCCTACTTCTCTTCAGCTTTGACCTTTACATTGTGTTTCCTCTGGTTTTGACTTTCTATTTATGCACACTTGCATGCTTTTAATCTTATTTTAAGGCATGTGTGAATCTCTGGTGTATCTTTTCAAATATTTTCTGGAATAAGGTAGACTATCAGTTGGCCAATAGTAGTTTATTGATTATTTGAATGAGCAAGCTTTGCTGAATCTATTAACGGCATGCCCCAAATGTCACCTCCTTTCCTCCATAGCCTTCCAAGTGCAGAGGTGGAAATTGCAGCTGGGTGCGCACTGAGTTGGCAATGTGAGAAACTCTTCGGTTTCTAAATGCCACACAATAATTTTCTGTTCATTCGATACACGAATCCAGGAGCTGAGAGAGAGGAAAAAGGAAATCACTATGAAACAACTTAGGTTCTTCCCCAAAAAACCCCAAAGAGTCACACGATTATGGAGAGAAAGGGTACCATCCAGATTATGTCTAGATACCATAATGATAGGCTCTGCACCAAACTGTACAAAGACTATGCTTGTAGATTACTTGACACGTCCGAGCAGAGGGCATCATACCAGTAACATGTCCTGCTAAATTGTCCTTTTCACCTCCAACTCCACTTACAAGCATTATCTGAAATTTGTTGACACAAAGTACCACCTGGTTTAATTAAATTGAAATAACTCAGGGCAGGGAAGGGTGCCTGGACAATGGGAAGATGCTTTCCAAATGTTGTTCTTCCAATGGAAGTATGTGGGATCCGTAAAATAACCATAATTATTTCAGCACTATAAATCAAGCTAAAATATTTGTTTCCAGAGGTGTCCAGTAGAATGAACACCTTCCAGACCGAAGTCATCTCAACATGATACAGCTGTCTGGAACAACACTGGAATTTCTGTGTTTTTCTTTTTCTAATGAGAAATACCTTTTGAGGCAGGGGTGATATGTGAGATTTATAATATCACATTTAAGAACCTGGGAAAGGGATAAATAAGAGTATGACTGTAATGCTTTGAAAATGTGGTTTTTAATTTTACGTCTAAGGACCTTCCCCCATCAAGCATGCAAACATAAGGCACGTGGCAGGGAAGGGAGCAGGACCTAACAGTAGATAGGAAACAACACTGTTTTTCACCACAGTGTCAAGACACGAAAAGAGAGGCTCCATTCGAATGTTTTCCCATACTAGATAAGCGAAGGTTACGCCGATCTACGGTAATAGCGCACTGCAGAGGTTAGGAGCCAGACTTCAGGACTGGACAGATTGTTGGGATCAGTCAGATCTGGCACCAAGTCAGCAGTCTTCCCATAGCGAGGGATCCAAGGCGGGTGAGGAATGGCAAAGAAAACAGGGCCTGAGAGCCATATGCAAAATCTCCTAGGAATTTTCTCAGGAGCATCAGAAATTCTAGACTGATAACATCACGTTTGGGTGTGCAAGGAGAAAAGTGGCAGAGGGAAAGGTTCGTGACATTCACTACAGTTTCTGGAGTGAAGTACAGACTAACATGTGTAGTTCCATCTGCCCATGCTCATCACTACTTTACGTCCTCACTGCCCATTCTGCATTAATTAATTCAGGGCTGATGAGGTTTGTACGGACTTTCCACTTAGCAGAGTCCAACTACAGGATGGTTGCTTCTGCAGGTTGGGTGTAGGGAGAGGGATGGGATGTTCTCCATTCTCTGACCCTTTGGGACAATACACAGAGTCGTGCTACACCCTGGGCTGCAAAGGCAGAAGGACTGTTTCATGGAAAGGGCAGTGGACTCTACAATGCCTAATGTAGGTGCCAGTAATTATTTGCTAAATCACACTTAATTGAGTTGCTCAGCAAGTCCTATTTGTTTTCAGATAGCAGATCTATTTGTTTCTTACAACTTGATGATTTCTTGTTTATGGTTAATGGTTCCCAACTTTAACATTTTTACTATGATATATTGGGTTGCTTTGGTAAGATATGATTCTTCTACTATATTTGTGCTTTATCCAAACAGAAAAAAAAATCAGCAAAGTACAATAAAACCATACATATGTGGCCTTTAAATAGATGGTTTTGAAACACTTGTGATAGAGTTATAAAATTTAAGATCAATACAAACAAAATTATGTATCACAGATGTACTATGCAAGCAAAACTAAGTTATTTTCCAACAGACTCATGACACGACCTCATGGTCATACAGTGTCTCGCTCACAGCGGATGCTGAAATACAGGATAGGTGATTAGCTGGTGTTCCCACAGACTCCTACATCTGGGCCTTCACGGAGAGGCCATCCACATTCGCGAGAACCTGCGTGTTTCGGGAACTCTATAATTCAACCGTG
The DNA here is from genome assembly GCA_004027735.1 of Carollia perspicillata. NCBI lineage: Eukaryota > Metazoa > Chordata > Mammalia > Chiroptera > Phyllostomidae > Carollia > Carollia perspicillata. The sequence continues at coordinate 10,204 of PVKM010038431.1, forward strand.
GGAGTGAAGAGAAATGCTCCCTTTAGGAGATGAAATGCTCATTGACCAGATAGCAAGCTTTGGTGACTTTCATCAGGCTGTTTCTGTAGAAAATCAGGGAGTTGAGTTGAGATGACCTGACATAGTTCTCTAATTTTATCTTTTATTTTTAATTAGTTTACTTTCAATATTATTGTGTATTGCTTCTAGGTGTACAGCAGCGAAGCAATACAAAATTGCTTCTGTCTAACCACTCAGTATTGTCTCACCACAATATTGAGTGGGTGGACAATCAAATACTTTACAAAGTATCCCCGACCCCCGATATTTCCAGTACTCATCTGGACCAGGCAGTGTACAACAATATTATTGTCCATATTCCCTATGCTGTACTTTACATCCCCGTGACTATCTTGTAACTACCAATCTATATTTCTTCATAAAAATACAGAATGCTTCAAGAATTTGTGTGTCGTTCTTGCACAGGAGCCATGCTAATCTTCTCCGTATCATTACAATCTTAGTGTACGTGCTGCCAAAGTGACCAGAAGTTCTCTATTTTTATAGGTGAGGAAAGTATGATTCGAAATGTCATTTAAGGAAAATAGTGTGAAAAGCATGGTAGGGGAGGTAGACTGAGGCTAAGTGCAAAAGATATCATGTACCATGCAGGGGTCAGTGCCAGAAAGGCATAGACTGAATTCAGACAGGTGGTTGACATGGTCAGACTTTAGAACTATCACTTTACTGGTATAGGATGGACCCTGCACTCCAGCCACATGTATTAGCAGTTCCCTGGTGCCTGTGCTCTCATATCCCCTTGCCTCTAGAAATCTTTCCCTTGAGTAGGAATGGCCTCCCTTCCCTGTTCTCCAGACTCATCCCTCCTGCAAATATCCATACAGCACAGCCCCCTTGTTGAAGACTCCCAGGCAGTCAGTTGCTATTTCCTTTGTGCTCTCCCAGTAGCCACCTGAGTGCAAAGATTGTTGGTGCATCTGATATTTCCATTAGACTGGGAGTTCTTTAAAAACAGGGACTGGGTCTTAGTTATATTTTTCCATTGAGAACGCCTAGCATGGCTCCTGTACATGTGTACAAGATACTCAGAAAGTGCTCATCCCTACATATCAGCAACATTATAAAGGGGATAAAATGTGACCTTCTCACCTCCTTGCTGTCTCTTGCGCACCTGGTGTTGCCGCCCCACTCTGGCCTCAGTTGCCTTTGGTGTGTCCAGAGTCCTTTATTTAAGCACCCACTGATGCCTGTTCCCAACCCTCTCAAGGTCTAGAACTGTCCCTTTCCACTGCCCCTCAAGACACTCTTGCGGTTTTCCAAGTACTAAAGCTGGTCACTGGCAAAACTAATCCATGTTCCATGGGAAATAATGCAGATTTCCCTTTGAGAGATAGTTCTTAAAGTCCCAGGGAAGGAACAGCTAATGGTTGGATTTCAGGAACAGAGGCTGCCCAGCAGAGCAGAAAAGGGAGGTATTTCTCTGTTACGGTGCACAGCCACCAATCCCTAAAATCACATTCTGTAGGCAGCTGTTGACACGATCTACGTGGGAACATATCAGAACTGGAAACAAATTTTCAATTCACAGAAGCATGGTTATTTCAGCACTGCTCCAGTATATATATTTTTAAATGTAAATATGAGATGTCCCTTCTGTTTCATTTTTCTTAAATTAATTAGGTGACATTGGTTAATAAAATTATATAGGTTTCAGATGTACACTACTATAATACATCATCTGTATATTGTAGTGTGTGTTCACCACCCCAAGTCAAGTCTCCTTCCATCACCACTTATCCCCCTTTTACCCTCCTCCACCTCCTCCCACCCCCTTTCCCTCTGCTAATCACCACACTGTTGTCTGTGTCTGAGGGTTTTTTTCTTTGCTTAATTCCTTCACCTTATTCACCTAACCTGCCCAATCCCCTTCCCCTCTGACGGCTGTCAGTCTGTTCTCTGTATGAGTTTGCTTCTATTTTATTTGTTAGTTTATTTTGTTCATTAGATTCCACATATAAGTGAAGTCATATCATACTTGTCTTTCTCTGACTGGCTTATTTCACTTAGTATGATACTCTCCAGGTCCATCCATGCTGTCACAAAACATGAGGTTTCCTTCTTTTTTACAGCAGAGCAGTATTCCATTGTGCACATGTACTAGTGCTTTCTTTTTATCTACTCACCATCTGATGGGCATTTGGTCTGCTTCCAAATCTTAGCTAGCTATTGTAAATAATGCTGCAATGAACATAGGGGTGCATATATATTTCTTTTGAATAAGTGTTTTGGGTTTCTTCGGACATATTCCCAGAAGTGGAATTGCTGGGTCATAAGGCAGTTCTATTTTTAATTGTTTGAGGTAACTCTATGCTGCTTTCCACAGTGGCTGCATCAATATGTACTTCCACCAACAGAGCACGAGGGTTCCCCTTTCTCCACATCCTGGCCAAACTTGTTGTTTGTTGACTCACTGGTGGTAGCTGTTCTGACAGGTGTGAGGTGATGGCTCATTGTGATTTTAATTTGCATCTCTCTGATGATTAGTGACGTTGAGCATCTTTTCATGTGTCTATGGGCCATCTGTATGTCCTCTTTGAAGAAGTGTCTATTCAGGTCATTTGCCCATTTTTTAATTGAATTATTTGGTTTTTTTGGTGTTGAGTTTTATAAGTTTTTAAATAAATTTTGGATATTACTTCTTTATCAGATGTGTCATTGGTGAATATGTTCCCCCATTCAGTGGGTTGTCTTTTGATTTTGTGGATGGTTTCCTTTGCTGTGCAAAAGAGCGTTTTAGTTTGCCGTGGTCCCATTTGTTATTCACCCCCTTGGCTTTCCTTGGCATGATTTATAGAAAAAAACATTCCTACAAGAAATGTTCAAGATTTTACTGTCTATGTTTTTATTCTAGAATTTTTATGGTTTTGAGTCTAATGTTTAAGTTTTTTAATCAAAATAACTATAACTTTGTTGATGTTTTTGTGCTGAAAGGCTATTATCTGCTCACAAAAAAATTAATTGCTCACATCCACACGGGGGAATCTCAACAATATAATGAGCCAAAAAAGTCACAGGAGAATGTATCCGCTCTAATTCTATTACTTTAAAATTCAGAACAATCAAAATAAAATTACACATGGCTTATGGATGCATTCACCAGTAGCTAAGCCATATAGAAAAGCAAAGAAATGTTTAGCACACAATTCGGGCAAGTAACTGTATCCATGAAAGAGGCAGGGGCAGAAGGAAGGCTTGGCTTCTCAGATAAAGTAATATCCAATTTTTTTTTAGCTAGACAATGGGTATTCATTATTATCCTTGAAACTGCACATATGTCCTCTTTAAAATATATGACAGCCCTGGCTGGTGTAGCTCAGTGGATTGAGCACAGGCCTTTGAAGCAAAGGATCGCGGTTCAATTCCCAGTCAGGGCACATGCCTGGATTGCAGGCCAGTTCCCAGCAGGGGACACACAAGAGGCAACCATACATTGATATTTCTCTCCCTCTCTCCTTCCCTTCCCCCTCTAAAGACAAATAAATAAAATCTTTAAAAATATATATACACAACACATTTCATAACAACAAATGAGAGTCAAGCACTCTAAAAAACTATACAAAGAAAATAATAACCCCAAACCCACCACACAGAATTTACTACTAACCATCAAGACATCTTTCTTTTTCCACATGTACCCACACACGCAACTCGTATTCCATAAATGCTATTGCAGCCTGCTTCTTTTTAATAATACACCACATGTATTGTTGTGAAATGAACTCTATGACATATAATTGAGTGTTAAAAACATCGTGAGCTTACTAAGAACTCACACAAAGAGGAAAGTTCTTACCCAGCGTGATTAAATATATTTCCCTCAGATCTCCAGAATTCACATGACAG
>PVKM010038432.1:0-14120 GCA_004027735.1 Carollia perspicillata
CGGAGTGGAGACGAGGGCCCCTGGGAGGCTGCCGAGGGGCGGGGTCGGACCTGGGCCACTCGAGTAGGGGTTTGGTGCGTGTGGGGCTAGGGGCAGGGGTTGTGGGGGATCGGGTCCCGACTCTGCAGGCTGACCAGAAGTGGGCCTTGCAGCTGGGCAGCCGCGAGGGAAGCGCGGAGGCGGCAGGGGAGGGTGAGGGCTGTAGTGGTAAGGGTTGGGGGGGAGCACAGAAGGTCGAGCCCCGGAGCTTGGGGCTGGGGAAGGAAAAATCCCGGCTCACCGCTTGATCCGGAGTAGACACTGCGGCGCGGTTCGCTCGCCGTCCCAGTCGGAGCTGAGTGTGGGGTCCCAGTGGCTAAGCAGCGCGGCCCCGTGGGCAGCGGCCGAGGGCGGGAGCCCAGGCAGCGGAGCCAGGCCGCTCCCTGGTCCCCCAGCCCCACCCGCTGCCGCCGCTGCCGCCCACACATCCGGCAGGAAAGGAGGCCCGAACCCTCCGCCGCTGCCGCTAACGCCAACAACACCGGCGACTCCGCTCGCTCCGGGGCCTGCCGCCCCGGCGCCCGCCGTCGCCGCCTCTTCAGTCGGACTCTCCGCCATCACTGCTTCGCTTCCGGGACTGCTAGGCAGCACGTCCGCCGACCAGAGCGGCCGCTGCTCGCACTGTCTTCCTCACCACAGAGAGCGGGGCCAGAGTGTCCCCACCCTCCGAGGCCACAGCCTGGCTGCGCTGGCTCCGCCCACCCCCGCCCCGACCAGCGAGAGGCGTTCTGCAAGAGCGTCCACCCACGGTCCTCCAGGGCGGGCGGGAGAAGACCTAGCGGGAGGACCGCGGGTTCTGGTTCTTGCGATGGTCGGCACCGCTGTTTGCGGGACAACGATTTTAGGCATGCCTCGGGGCACCTTGGTGCAGTTGACAGCCCAATTCCAATGAATACTTTGTTTTCAAATGTTGAAAGAGGAGGACCAGAGGGCGATCTTAAAGAGAGCGACCCCTCAGATGTGCCCATGGGGTAGGATCGGGGATCCAGCCTTCTTGTGGGGAGGCGCTGAGTAAACTGGGGTAACTCACTTAAGTCCCTTGCTGCTTTGTGATTTAGTGATTTATCCTTATTCCCTGCACAATCTCCCGCTGAGGGCAGGCTGCCTGCTATTGCCCAACCCGCTACAGGACCAAGAGGAGGGAAAGAAGGAGTCAAAACCTGCGAGTGAAAAACTATCTCATTTTAGTGTCTACTCAATATACATTTATGAAGAGCCAACTCAATTCTAGGCATTGCCATAGGGATAATGAAACAGACGTAAAGAGTGTGGTGAAGGGGGAAAACTCAGGCCTTGGCTCCAAGCTCAATATTTTTACTTCCTATGAGTCCTTGAATACCCAGGAATTGAGCAAAGGGGCTGTGCGTTTAAATCCTGGAAGGATTCCTCGGACCTCCCTGATAAGAAAGGTGAAAAATAATATTACGGACTAAGAAAAACAATAGCCTTCTAAAAAAGAAAGCTTTACCTTTTCTCCCTAGTAAGAATACAAGCTCATACTCTTAACCAGAAAGACTTGGGGCCAGATGTGTTTCAGAATTTAGAGTAACCTGGGGCAGTATCAAGTAACTAAGCGTTGATACTACGTCCATCCCAAATCTATGAATATTCATAATAATTTGGGTACCCTTATGAATATTCAAACAACGCCCGCCGAATAGCCTCCCTTTGAATTATATTTTGCCGCCAATTTTTTTTTTTTAAATCCAGTTTTCACAGCTTTTGTGAATTTTCCGGTAAGGAAAATTGTACACTTGAATGAAACGGGCAACATTTACTGATAGCTAAAAATTTGGTTTTTTTAGCAAGCATTTATCGAGTGCTTAGTATGCACCAAGCTCCTTGTATACTTTGTCTTATTTATTTCTTTCAAGGACCCTATGAAGTAAGTACTATTTTTAGTCTGTTCTGACAGATGGAAAACAGCCTTACAGAAGTTCAGCTACTTACGCTGTCACACGGCGAACAAGCTGCAGAATTAGGGCCGCAAGCCAAATCTGACTCCAGACAAAAAGTTCTAACCACTATGTGACACTGTCACAGCTATGAACTCTCCCACACTTACTGCACTTTACCTCGTACCAAATGTCCCTTGGTAACTGTTGCTCACACTCCCCCTCCACCTACACACATACACACACACAGCACTCCAGGCGCTCCAGACCATGTATTTGTGAATCCAGCAAAGGGCACAGCTTAAGTACGTAACGTGAAACAAAACCAATCAATACAGATATCATGCTTTGTTGATATAGTGCTTTACCATTCTGTAAAAAGATGCCAGAATACTCAGAAAATTTATTGTACACAAGAAATTTAACAGTGGCTGCCTCTAGATAATTTACTCGCTGACAAGGTGAGCCAAAGGGTGTGTGTGTGTGTGTGCGCGCGCGCGTGTGCGGTGCCTTTTATATGCTGTACTGTGTATCTATTGCCTATTCAAGCTATATATTTTATTCATTTAAAAAGGAATCCAGAATTTTGCTTAGGTATTTATTTAGCAAGATGGTCAAAAGTTAATTCACTGGGTAACAACACACAAGGAAAACCACTAGTCCATAAATTCCTTCATGACAACAGACTGCAGAGGCCCAAAAATGGCCCACGGGGTAAGTGGACTCCTTAGTTTGTCCCCGCCTTTCTACTGGACCATTGTTTTCAAGTACAAGGTCCTTAGTGGCGGGGCAATGAACAAAGAACACTTACCTTATACCCAGAAGAAAGGTTCAAGTTTTTGATTTGTATCAGCAAATAGCCAACTTTAGCCAATTTCTGCATCTGTAGAATGGTGTTATTTTCTACTTTTCAGGGTATTTTTGAGGATTAAGTGTGACATTTCTGGAAGTGTTTTCTAAGTGGCAAGTACTGTCCAGATAATTGGTACCTCACTTGCTCATGTACCTTCTTTCCTCCAGGCCTTTGCTCCTGTTTTCTGTACCTGGAATATTCTTTCCCTCTACCAGGGGAAAACCTAGTTATTTAAACTTGCCAGGCCTCTTTTCCTCATCAGTAATATTGGTAAAATAATAGCAACTATAAAAAAGTGATAATATGATAATGAACGTGCACAGTACCTGGCCGAAGTAAATGTTTGGTAATTAACTCATTATTTTTCCTCATCTCCAAGGCTGGCTGGAATATTCCCTTCTTGGCCAAGCCTAACACCTCCAGGCATATTATTAATATTATTAGTCATTTTTAATTACCCCATACTCTGGAGTAATTCATACTTTTATTATAGGACATACTGCTTTTTACTTTAGTGGTTCAGTTACTCATCTGTCTACTACAAAGGACACCCTCTAGGGCAGAATGCGCGGAACACCTGTCTGGTATCTCTAGGACCAGACATTTGGTGAGCATTGCAGAAATGATGAATAGATTGGAACTGCGGACATGGTAGCTAGTTGTCCTTCTCCTGGCCATGGAGCTTCAGGACTTCACCTCTTTCTCCCCAGATATGCCTGTTTTCTTTCCAAAGGGCTGAGCTGAGCTTGGCATCAAGAATCTGGGCCTCAAGGGCTGCAGAAGAAAGCAGCTGCTTAAAGGGAACTCCAGGAGGCCTCTAAGCTGGGGAACAGGAAGGACCAGGGAGAGGCTCGAAGAACCTTTAAACTGGCATTGCTGACTTTACCCAGCGCTCGCCGACTTTTCCCTGGCAGCTTGGCCGGAGGGCGAGAGTGTGCCTTCCGGAGCCATCTCGTGCCCTCTGGTGATGAACGACACAACTGAGGGCTTCCTTACAGGAACCTGGACCCGAGCCTCTCGCCTCCCCAGCACCGGACCGCCCTGCATTGAGCTATGTCTTTATGCAATGAAGTTTGGTAGTGCCTTGCTCACAGCAACTAGGCCAAGTGCCCTCTCCCAAGGACAGAGAGGCCAGGGAGTGTTCTGGAGGCCAGGTCACAGCCATGTTTCAACCCTCCCTCAAGTGATAGATTGATGATAGATTGATCCTTCTTCTCTTCTCCCCCAAACTCTGTGCCCCACTGTCCTCTGGAGCAGTCTTCCCCACCAGGGAGCATCCAGCCTCCTGTCTTGGGTTCAATGCCAGGGCTAAACGAAGAGTTCCCATCTAGGTCATAAATTCTAGACTAAAAGGAAAAATTAGCACTTGGATGGGGTGTTTTGAGGCTTCAGATTATAAATAATAACAACTGCATTTAAAAATGTAATAATACCTGTTATCACATTATGTATCTCAAATACATCATAGTGTGTATCTCATTAATACTGTACATGTATATATTACATGCATCATTTGCATAATTTACCTGTTATCTCATTTTGTTGTTACAACCACCACAAACTGTTCTCACTTCTGTTTTAGAGATAAGAAAACTGAGGCTCAGGGGAGACAACTCACTTCCAGGGGAGATAACTCACTTCCTAGTTAGGAAGTGGTAGGGCTGGGGTCTGCATGCTCCTCGGACTCCCAAGTCTACAGGCTTTGCTGCCACGCCCAACTCTAAGGCAGTGACTACTGTTTGTTTTGGTCATTACCTCTCAGAGAATATAATGAAAACAATGGATCTTCTCCCCCCAAAACGCACATCTGTGTCCTCTCACAAACAATTTGCACTAAGCAAAATGATTCCATCTATTGACCATCGACCCTAGATAGAAACCTCAGTGGCAATGGACTGGCCTGGCTGAGGGAAAGGTTGTATTCTCCAGACCTTGTAGGGCTCCATGGGCTACCAACCACATTCCCAACCTTGCTGATCTGGATTTCCAAGCAATTCCAAGGCTGTTTGGAGCCCACTTGAAGGGAAATTCTTACTAGCCTCTTGGTAAAAACTAGGTTCCTGGAGCTTCACAGGCCAGAAAAGGCAACCACCTTCCCCGAGGGCTGCTCCTTGATTACCGCCAGAGGGTGGTGACCTGGTAAGGATGTCAGCCTGACATCTCAGAGGTTACTGCACGCTGTTTGTGCCGCCGAGTGTTAACAGTTGATCCACTGCTCCCTCGGGGACACCTCAGCTACCAGTTCAGCCTCAGTCCCATTTCTTTTCTCGGGCCCTGAGATTCCTGGGCTCTGCCTCTGGTTCTGTTGCTGGCTTGCTGGCTTGCTGAGACAACCTTGAGTCACTGAAAGGGAAGAGGCTAAGAGGACAGGCATCAGATTATGGTAAACCAGTAGTCCTCGGCTGGGAGTGATTTTTGCCCTACAGCCAGGAGACATTTGTATCTATTTGGCAACTGGTTGTCACTACTCAGTAAGGGGAGGATGTTACCGGCGTCTAGTGGCTAAGTGGCCACAGATGATACTAGACATCAAAAGATGCACAGGACAGCCCCACGACAATGAATTACCTGGCCCCAAACGTGCCAAAGTTGAGAAATCTTGTGCTAGAAGACCATGACCATGATTGTTGAATGAATGTTAGATGAACTTGGGTTAGAATCACTGGTTTGCTGTACAATATTGAGCTGGTCACTAAACTCGCACGAACCTTAGATGAGTCAGCAGTAATAAGAACACAGGTTTCGGAGTTTGGATCCCAGCTTTGCTAACAGCTGTGTGACCTTCACGGGATGCCTCGGCTCTCTGAGCCTTCCCGTCTCCTTATCCATTAAATGACTTCGTAGGCAAGTTGGAAGTCATTCATGGCAAGTACTTAGCAATGCACCTGACACACAAGTGCTCGATGTTAGCCGGCAGTATCACAACTACTAGTGTCTCCTTTTGCTCTCTACACACATAGCCCTGTACCCATATATTCTATGACATATGGCACTCCTCACTATCATTTCCACTCTGCTCATGCTCCAGCTCCTTCAGAGTGAGGACCTTAGAGTTCTTTGCTTTCCCCAAGACACGTGGGAGGATGCTCAGTACCTAAATACTTGCATAACTGTCTTTTCATTGCATGTAAGTTAGCCCTGTCTGGGGTGGCTCAGTTGGCTGGGCATTGTTCTGCAAAGTGAAAAGTGGCCAGCTTCATGCCTGGTCAGGGCACATGCCTGGGTTACAGGCCATCTTTGGTCTGGCATGTGTGAGAGGCAACTGATAGATGTTTCTCCCTCTCTTTCTCCTTCCCGTCCCCTCTCTCTGAGTAAATAAATAAATCTTTGAAAAAAATTTAAAAACACATTGTACCCTGGCTGCTGTGCCTCAGTGGATTGAGTGCCAGCCTGTGACCCAAAGGGTTGCCAGTTCAATTCTCCGTCAGGGAACATGCCTGGGTGGTGGAACCAGGTCCCCAGTGGGGGACGCGCAAACACGAAGCAACCACACATTGATGTTTCTCTCCCTTTCTTCCTCCCTTCCCCTATCTGAAAATAAATAAATAATCTTTAAAAATAACAATAAATTCCATATAAATTAAATCCATTCTTATTGACTCACGTTTTTGTTATTCTTCACACTAATTAGGAATATTCTGGGTTTCACTATTTCACAGAAATTTTTGCAATAGGTTGAGGTGAAAGTTTTCACAAGATGGGTTCCACTTAGTTATTACTCCTTTTGAAACCATCTAATTTGAGACAGACCCTGTCTATCAGCAACCTGACTCCACTCTGCTCATGTTTTGCTCCTGCTAGGACTTAGAGAAGCAGCAGCTGCAGATGTATCAGCTTAGCGTCCTCTTACCTGGGTAATCAATCAGTCCCACTTCAGCCAAGCGGGAGAGCCTGCCGAGCCTGGAGTTTTTTGAGACCACAAGATGCTTGGCAAAGCTCTCCAAGCAATTCTTTAGTTTGTTTTCCCCTCCCTTCCGCCTAAATACCCTTTTTATTCCTAGCAAAGCTAAGATTGTAAATTCTCCAAGAACAGAGACTGTGTGCCTCATCTGCTTTATTCAAGAACACCTAGGGCCCTGGCCAGTGTGGCTTAGTTGGCTGGAGCATTGTCCTAAACACTAGAAGGTTGCGGGTTTGATTCCTGGCCAGGGCATGTACAGGAGGCAACCAATCAATGTCTCTCTCTCTCAAATCAATCAACATTATTTTACAAAATACAAAAAGACCACCTAGGCACTCAAAAAGGCGAGTTGATAATGAAATATACAAGTGAGGCTAAATGCAGGTGGGTAGAGGCCTCTCGCTACCTCTAAGTGCTATACAACTTCTTTGGGACTAAGTTTCCCCATCTGTGCCACTTCCATTGTGTGGCCAAGACTAAAATAGATGGGACAGCACAGGCTGGCCTGATCGGGAATCCCCAATTCTGCCACTTACCAGCTCTCTGATAGCTGCCAGGTTATTTTACTTCCTAAGCCTTGTCCCCCCATTTGCAAAAACAGTTCTAATCACTGTACTTCTAATTCATAACGTTGTTGAGATAAAAACATAAAGCCTTTGGCACTGGGCCCCTCAGAAATGTCACACATTACTATACTAAATTGGAAGGGAAAAAGCACCAATTATCAGACAAGTTCATGCTCCCTCTGGGAGAGAAAGAGAACCGTCCAGGTTCTCACAGGCATGGCAGTGACCTTTCTCGTCCGCGAGGAGTTCCTAATCATCAATAACCCAACCCCACTTCCCTTGGCCCACCTTTCCACCAAGACCCTCACCAAGGGCAAAGGACAGAGGCGCAGGCATATGGGTTTAGAGAAATGTTGTGTTTAATGGTAAAGCTTAGCATGTCCCAGCACCGGGCATGGCCTGGAGTCGGAGCAGCAGGGATGGGTAGGTGACTCCCATGGAGGCTCACATGGCGAAGAGGATGAGGAAGGCGACCATCAAACAGAAGAGCCCCATGGCCTCGGACAGGGCAAAGCCCAGAATGGCATAGGAGAACAGCTGCTGCTTGAGAGACGGGTTCCTGCCAGGTGGACAGAGATCGATGGAAAGGAAGGGGTGAGGACATGGGCTGGGGGTGGAGGACTCAGGCAGGTTAGGTGACTAGGGAGTGCTAACACTGGAAGGGCCTAGCCTGCATGTATCCTGGGGATTTGGCCAGACAAGCAGAGTACCAACATGGTAAGTTTAAGTGAGCCAGGTTGGAAGCATGTTTAAATTCTCATTCAGAGAATTCTGCTCTCCTCCGGAGAAAACAGGAGACAGGTGCAATAAACCGGCAGCCATGGGGATCTTCTCGGGCCAAGGCTTCCCCCAAACAGGGTGGCATTTACAGTGAGAGAGACTCTAGACCACCCCGAAACTCACCTGGCATAGCCAATGATCAAACTGCCAAACACTGTTCCAATTCCAGCCCCTGAGCCCGCCACACCCACTGTGGCAGCCCCAGCACCAATAAACTTGGCTGCTGTGTCAATGTCCCGGGAGACAACACTGGTCTGGAACTCCCGTCTGGCCACCAGGAGTGGGGAGCTGCTGTAGGAAGGCTAGAAGGACAGAGAGAGAGGGAAGTAAGGAAAGACACGAAGAGATAAAGGAGGGAGTGAGGCCTGACTCTACTCCCTTTACCCCACCCACCTGAGCTCTGAAACTGCGGGCAAACTGCCTGGCAAGTACAGAATGCTCAGGCCGCAGAGCGTGCAGGGCATTACTCTTAGAGTAACCTCCCTGTTGCAACTTTCTCCCCTACAGTGCTCACCTTGGGGGTACTTAGAACTATTAAAGCACCACGGATTCTCTAACTCTCCTTCCACTTTAGCCTAAAGGCAACACAATTAACGTCGAGGACCTCTGTCTGGGGAAGTTCGTAAGTGAGCCCATACTACTTTACCTGTTCAGATGGGATCTCTGGCCTACTCAGGAAGGAGGCAGACAGAGGCCTGGTTAGACCCCTGGTACAACAGCGGATCTGTAAAATCAGAAAGACATGCCCCCCAAATCAGACAAAGAAAAACAAACAAACCCCTAAATGCTGAGCTTCTGTCAAGAAAGACTGCAAATGTTAGGAACAGAAAAAAATCCAATGTACTTCAAGATCAATTAACGTACTCCTGTTTCTACTACCTATGCCTGCACCAAACACAGCTGCCCTGAGATCATGGTGTTGTCGGCAGTGACAACCTGCCCATTTAAAAGTGGGTACCAAAGTTCACTTCTACAGGCACAGCCCTGATCAGTATCCCAGAATGCAGCAAAAGCTCACACTAATATCAAACCAGGATCAGGAAGGTTTAGTACCCAGATTACCAAAGGAATCAGAAGGGGGAAATTTCTTTTTGCTAAAATGGTACTCATTGTTATATGTCCTGAATGGAGCGGACCAGTAAGCCTGGAGAGGCTCCTGAAACAGACATCTAAGCAGAGCCCTTTGTAACACGGCTTTCTTGATATATTTGCATGGGTTCCACTCTCATTCCCAGAATCTGTACAGCCGGAGCATCGGTACTTTTCAAGGATCTCCAGTTGATTCTAATGTGCGGCCAAGAGAGAGAATCATTGTTACCAGCGGGCTGTCTTACTAAGCCAGACAGAGGGTAAACGTCGGATCGGGACGCTCTGACCACATTCCCAAGCCAAGATACTTTGGTTTACACATCCAAACAAACAGGGGTTAGCTGCATCACATCCTACAATCTCCTCAAACAGCCAGCATCATCAGGATGCCAAGATTCTCTCAGTTCATTCATTAAACAGTGATGGTTCCCACTCCTGGCACTACAGAGCACCCCGGAGCCGCAGCTTACCAGAGCCGGAGAAATGAGTAGAGCCCCGGTGGTCTGCATTTTTTCAGTCTGCAGAGGAAAACAAAAAATTCCATTGACAGTCTGCTTATTTCCTTATAGTGGCGACCTTCGTTCGTCCCCTTCACCCTCGCCTGTCCTCCCTGGACCACGCTCTTCCTAGCACCATGCCCAGCATTAGAGGTCAGAGGGACAACGCGAACTCCCGGGTCCACCACTTTCAGTGAGACGGATCTGCAAAGGAAGGTCATGGAGATCGGAAGTAGAGGAAGGAAGCCTGAGCCCCAGGAGGAAAATGTAGCGAAGGACGATGGTCTCCCGGGAAAACTGGAGGCCAACACTGGGCAGGTGCCGTGCAGGGTCCTGTTCGTTCATTTTACACAGCCTCACTCGTACAAGTAAGTCGTTCATTACCGTTGGTAATTAACTAATAATTAAAGCTACAGATGCCCGTCATCGCTCCCGGCCCTAGGGGTAAATGCCCCTCCACACAGCCCAACCCACATCCCTGCGAACCGCGGGTTTCCGGCCCCAAGTCACCTGCACTCCCACTGCCCTGCTGCCCTTGCTCAGACCACGGTGCTCGCCCCGCTCAAGGTGACTGACTCACGTCCCAGCTTTAGCTCTAGGTTTCAGAGCTCAGCTCCCCCACCCACGTGTCTCGGGGTCCCCCCACTCTCATTGGCCGCAATCCCTCTGCGTCCCCATTGGTTGACGTGCTCAACTCCTTCTTTCTTATTGGTTTTCCACAGCTCCTTCTTCTCTCTCCACAGGAGCTTCGTGGCATTTCCCGCCTCCCTGAGAGTAAAGGCGGGGTTTTCCTCCAAGATGTGGCTTCCGATTGGTTGATCCCTGAAATGCTAGACCATAGAGTTGGCGGGACTCAGAAGTTCCGTAACCGCCCCCCCCAACAAAATGGCGGCTAAGGTGGAAGCTGTCGAAAAAGGCGTGAGGGAGATGACCGGACGCCTTACGCAGACAGACACATGACCTTGGACCCGAGACTTCATTCGGGCTCTTGGGCCTTTAGTGAGATGCATATTGGGATTTGTAGTCAGGTCGTAGGTCCCAAGGACAGCTGAGATCCCGCGAGACTTTCTTCCAGAGGCTGGGGAAGCCAAAACCTTTGCTGCAATGCCCGCGATGGTGATTTGTGGGAACCTTGCTTCCGCCGTGGGGAATAAAGGCCTTGAAAGTTCACTGGTGGGCAAGTGCGCCATTGTGGACCTCTGTTGGTGTTTAGCAGTCAGGCACTAGCAACTAGGTGTTTTTTTAAAAAAAGATTTTGTTTATTTATCTTTAGAGAGAGGGAGAGGGAGGGAGGAGAGAAACATCAATGTGTGGTTGCCTGTGGTGCACCCCCCACTGGGGACCTGGCCCACGACCCAGGCATTTGCTGTGACTGGGAATTGAACCGGCAACTCTTTGGTTTGCAGGCTGGCACTCAATCCACTAAGCCACATTAGCCAGGGCTAATTTGTTTTAATTTTATTTTATTGTAAAAGTGACATTCTAAGGATGAAACAGTACCCTGATAGAAAAATGAGCAAAGGATAAGAATAAACAATTCACTAAACTATTAGAAATTGAAAAGCCCTGGCTGGTGTAGCTCAGTGGATTGGGCGCAGGCCTGCGAACCAAACGACCGTGGTTCAATTCCCAGTCAGGGCACATGCCTCGGTTGCAGGCCAGTTCCCAGCAGGGGACTCATGAAAGGCAGCCATACATTGATATTTCTCTCCCTCTTTCCTTCCATTCCCCTCTAAAGATAAGTAAATAAAATATTTTAAAAAAAAAAGAAATTGAAGGATAGAACATCCAACTGCACTAATCAAAGAAATAGAAGTTTAAGCTAACATTTTGCAGTTATCAAAAGTAGATTTCTTTTTATTAATGTGAGCCAGGCACTCCTATGTTGCTAATGAGAGTATGAAATAGAAAACCTTTCTTAGAAGCAGTCTGGCAATACTTATTGAAAGACTTTGAATGGTCCAGTCCATTCTCTTTGGTCCAGAAATTCTTGAGGAATTGAGAGTTTTAAAACTCTTTATTTATTTTCATTGCTTCTAGTGAGGGAGAGAGAAACATCCATTGGTCATTTTGTATGCACCCCAAGTTGTGGGTAGGGTATCAAACAGCAACTTGGGTATGTGCCCTGACCTGGAATGGGACCTGTGACCTTTTGGTCTATAGGATGAAGCTCCAACCAACTGATCAAAAGAAAAAATAAATAAATGGGATTATATCACCTAAAAAGGTTTTACACAGCAGGAGAAACCATCAAAAAAACTAACAGACAACCTACTAAATGGGAGAACACATTCACCAATGATACATCTAATAAAGGGTTAATATTTACAATTTGTAAAGAACTTGTACTACTCAACCCTAAAAAAACAAACAATCCAATTAAAAAATGGGCAGAGGATCTGACAGACACTTTTTCAAAGAGGACATACAGGTGGCCGATAGACATATGAAAAGATGCTCAACACCACTAATCATTGGAGAGATGCAAATTAAAACCACAATGAGATAGCACCTCACACCTGTCAGAATGGCTGTCATCAATAAATCCACAAATGGCAAGTGTTGGTGAGGATGTGGAGAAAAGGGAACCCTAGTGCACTGTTGGTGGGAATGCAGACTGGTGCAGCCACTGTGGAAGACAGTATGGAGTTTCCCAAAAAGATTAAAAATGAACCTGCTTTACTGCCCACTGATTCCACTTCTAGAGATTTATCTGAGGAAACTCAAAACACTAATTCAAAAGAATATATGCACCTCTATGTTCATTGCAGCATTATTTACAATAGCCAAGCTATGGAAGCAACCCAAGTGTCCATCAATAGATGAGTAGATTAAAAAGCTGTGGTACATATATACAATGGAATATTGGCCATAAAAAGTATGAATTCTTACCATTTGTAACAGCATGGAAGGATATTATGCTCAGTGAAATGAGTCAGAGAAAGACAAATGCCATATGATTTCACTTATATGTGGAATCTAAAGGACAAAATAAGCAAACAAAATTTAAACAGACACATAGATACAGAGAAGGAACTGATGGTTGCCAGAGGGGAGGCGGGGTTGGGGCACTGGGTGAAAGAGTTGAAGGGACCAAGAAGAACAAATTGGTAGTTACAAAATAGTCACGTGGATCAGACTTCCAGGACTTCTGGCCAAGATGGAGGCGTAGTTGGAAACACTGTACTTCCTCTCGCAACCAAGATTAAGAACAACAAATATTTATAAACAATAACACCACCAGAACACAGAAAATTGAACTACGGAAGTCCGACAACCATTCAACCAGACCGGTAAGAGGGGCAGAGTCGGCAGCCAGCAGAGAGGGAAAGCGGCAGGAAAATGTGGTGGCTGCCAGGCTCGGGAGCGCAGGGCAGCGTGGAGCTTGCAGACCCCAGACGCAGGGAGGAGACGGGAGGAGAGGAGCAGAGCACACAAGGCACGCAGGGCAGTTGGCCAACCGTGGACACACATTCGCGTGCAGATGAACTAGGCAAGAGAGGGTAGTGAGATGGACTGCACAGCCCAGGGCCCCAGCAATGGGAAATAAAGCCTAAAAATACCGATTGAAAAGGTGCCAGGAGAGGCTCCCAGCCTCACAGGAGAGGTCACTGAGGAGATCCTCAAGGTCCCGGAGTGTCCATAGGCCCTCCAACCTGGGAACCAGCGCCAGGGGGGCCCAGTTTGCTTGTGGGAGGCAGCAGAGAGGACGCAAATTCGAGAGAGCTTAGAAAAGGCGCCATTGTTCCCTCTCTGACCCCGCCCCCACAGACAGCGTCACAACTTGGCGACTCGGCTGCCCCGCCCTGGTGAACACCTAAGGCTCCGCCCCTCATATGTAACAGGCCCCACCTGACCAAAAATGACTCAAACAGAAGAAAAGCTCAGAGTCCCAGAGCCAATACTTTTAAGCAAGCAAGAGATAGCCAACCTATCAGATGCACAGTTCAAAGCACTGCTAATCAGGATGCTTGCAGAATTGGTTGATTTTGGTCGCAAATTAGATGAAAAAATGAAGACCTTCATAAGTGAAATGATGGACAATGCACAGGGAACCAGTAGTGATGGGAAGAAAACTGGGACTCAAATCAATGGAGTGGAGCAGAAGGAAGAAACAAACAACCAAGCAGAAAAGAATGAAGAAACAAGAATTCAAAAAAATGAGGAGAGGCTTAGGAACCTCCAGGACATCTTTAAACGTTCCAACATCTGAATTATAGGGGCACCAGAAGGGGAAGAGGAAGAGCAACGAGTGGAAAACTTACTTGAACGAATAATAAAGGAGAACTTCCCCAATTTGACAAAGGAAATAGACTTCCAGGAAGTCCAGGAAGCTCAGAGAGTCCCAAAGAAGTTGGATCCAAGGAGGAACACACCAAGGCACATCATAGTTACATTAGCCAAGATTAAAATGAAGGAGCGAATTCTAGAAGCAGCAAGAGATAAGGGGACGGTTACCTACAAAGGAGTTCCCATCAGACTGTCAGCTGATTTCTCAAA
>PVKM010038433.1:0-14135 GCA_004027735.1 Carollia perspicillata
AATTCCCTTTTCTTTCATTCTCTGGGGTTTCACAACCAAAGCTCACTAAGGTCTCACAGTCATCTTGCAAACAAATCATCAAAAAAACGACCGCCGATGACAAAGCATATCTTGGTATGAAGACTGTGGAAATGCTGGCACTATTGCAATGCCCTCTCGGTTGCTTTCACACCCGTGTATTTCCTGCGTCTGAATCTTCTATGCAAAATCTGACCTTAACTTGGGCAAACCAGTACCAGTTCAAAGTTTTGTGGTTTTTCTTGAGTAATATACATCATTTTTGAAAGTTGGGAAGAAACACAAGGGGATTGATCTACCTTAGGTTTATGGGAACTTTAGACGTGTGTCTCTTGAGGTCCTCTGCAGAGACAGTCTGCTACCAGTAGCCCCACTACTTAGCCTTTCCTTAACACGAAGTCAGATGTTTTGCTTCCTTGTTTCCCCATTCCTGTCTTCAAGAGATATCCCAGCTTCGTGCTTACACCCCCATCTTTATTGTCTGTCCTCACCTCTGCCCCCGCCACCCAGGGAATCTGTTTATGAAGCCATCTGGCTAGTCTCTGAAAGCCGCAGAGCAGGCGGCCCTGACCCCAGCTACCAGCAGCTCATTCGGCCCACAAAAGAAAAGCAGCTTTTTATTACTTTTTTCTGTTTAAGTTAATGAAACCAGCCATGTCCAGTAACTTCTTTGGAAAGCTGGGGCTTCATAATAAATGAAAAATTGAAGACAAGTGAAGATTTTTTTTTCAAACTTCTCTATCCAAATTGTAAAACTACAATCTGTCTGCCTTTCATACTGATTACAGAAATTGTTAGGAAAAGTGACTGAGCCCAGTGGCAATGGCCAGAGAGTACAGTCTCTTAAGGGTATTTTAAGAACCTATAGAGCCCATAGCGGATTCCCCCTGACTTACAAATAATTCTGCAGAATTTGAGAACCTGGAGTCCTACGTAAATTTAGAGGAAATAGCTCATATCTCGAAATATCTTATCCTGGCAACGACTGCAAATAAAAAAGCATGTGTAATACATCAGCGCTGTGTTTGCATCTCAGAAAGGGGATTGATTGTAAAGCAAGGGCGGGCAAGGCCTGAGGATCTGCTCCGGCCAAAAGCAGCCCTTCTGGGGTTGCTGCTTTCAGCGCCCTCTTGATGAAACCCAGCCACCCACGCAGAGTAGGAACAGATTTGACAAGGTACCAAGTGTCTTGGGGAACTTTTGTGGCTTGCTGACAGCTGTGTGAAAACGTGTGCCTGAGGTTTTTCATTACATGCCAGGAGCTGTACCGTCAGACCTTCTTGGGGAATGCACAGTGGTCCCCGGGGCTGTGGGGAGCGTGGGGATTTCCAGGGCTGAGTGGCGAATAAATAAGCGATGCTCCTAACAGTCTCCCGAGGTGATCAGTGTCCCTGAGGGTTCTTTCTGTCACATAAACAGGTCCCCACCGCAGCATCTAAGCAGATGCCCCTCCTTGGTTCCATCACTAATTTCAATCTCTCTGCAGTAAGTCAAACCAGAACGGGGAGAGAAGTAGAGAAAGCAGCTCTCCTCTGGAAGTTTCACCACTTAGCTAGTTCTGACTCTGAACCTCAACTGCCTCATCTTTGAAATGGGGATAGTAATTCCTCTATATGGCTGGTTTTGAGAAATAAAAGTTGTTAAACGACTTTAAAATGTAAAAAGCAGAAAGTAAATGAAAGATATCGCTATGCTCAGCTCTGATACCAACTAGTGTGACCTTCATAAGTATGAATATAATCACTAAAGTCTCTTCTGCAAATGCTGTGAGCCTGTGGAAAAAAATCAAAGAAAGATTTCAAATAGCCAAATACTTCTTAATGTGATTCTTGACTCAAATGTGTTCTCTGTACCTAATCCCTTGCAGCTAGTTGTGGCAGTTCTAGTTTAAGTGGTCTACCAGCCTCTCCTCTCCTGTTTTCCCACTCTGGTAGTCTCGGGTCGACTTCAGACCTTTTTTTGTCAAAGTGTCATGGCACTGGAGAGGAAATCAAACTCTTTGGCAGAGGGTCAGGCAACTCCATTCCTCTCTCTTGAGCTCAATTCTACAAATGAATGAGTATTGAGTGGCTTAACAAACGCTACATGTATGAGGGGGAGCAGCCAGAAGCCGTTTCCTAATCGGCAGAGAGTGGCACACCCAACCTCTCTTTGCGGGCACTTCTGTCAGGGTTCACTGTCCCAATTAAATCTGTGACCCAGATACCGTCACCTCTACTTTAGAGAGCTGATATTAACCAACTCTGTGGGAAACAGTTTCCAGTTCAAGTGTTAAGTACATTAAAGTGAACTAGACTCAGATTTGCATCAAGTCAACCTCAAAAGCAGTGAAGGGAGTGGTGGTGCTCGAGTAGGGAAAGCAATTGGAACAAAGGCTTGAAGCTTCTGAGCTGCCAGGTTTTTAACCATCCCGACCCAAACCCTCTCTCGCCTGGGCAGACTGATAAGGTATCCCCGACCACACAGCAGCCTCACCCTCCTCCACGTCTGTGCTCTCACTGTGAGTTCTCTTCTAGCGTTGCCTTTTACCCTCTTTTCATTTTTTCAGTTGGTCATGCAACACATATTTCCTGAACATGTTTTGTGGTTCAGCACTGTGCTAAGTATTGTGGATCTAGAAAGATAAACCTGATATGATCAATGCATTCAAGGAGTTTATTCCCTGAGACAAAGAAGATAAGTCATACATATGCCCAGGTAATTCTAGTAGCAAATACCTAGTGATAGTGGGATGACTGCACGATAGAGTTGCTAGGGGAGTATGAAGAAAGAAGAGATGCCTTATGGCTGGAGAAACTAAGGGAGACTGCCTGGAGGAGGTGACATCTGCTGGCAGTCTTGATGGAGGGTTCCAAGAGACTAAGATTAGCAAAAGATGATACGGAGACTGGGGTTGGCTTGGCTGGGCCTGCAGCCAAGAGGTTCAGTAGGGGATCTCAAGGGACAGTGTAAAGGAAGGGAACCAATGTTTATTGAGTACCTACTATGTACATTTGTTTTTGTATACTATCACTTTCAGTAGATTTTATTATTCCTGTTTTGTATGTGAAAAAGCAGTTTCAAAGAGATGAAATGACTTGCATTAGGTTCCAACAGCTAGTTAGGGACAGATCCAGGACTTTTAGCCAAGTGCAACTAACTTTGAAGCCTGCCTACTTTCTGGACACTAAGCTGCCTTCTTAGATCTGAAGCTCAAGCAGGCAGATTATGGCTGTATTTTAGAAAGCTAAAGGGCTTGGATTTTTCCCTCTTCTTGACCTAGTTAAAGCCTTCTAGGCCTGGCTCAAACTTTACCCTTTGCACTAGACCTTCCCTGAACGTTCCAGGCCCTCTGATATTCCCAGTCACTGTTCACAAGTTCTCACTGCCCTGAAACATTCTTTATTGGCTCCCGTGACTCCATCATGAATAAAGATGCAAGTTTTTAAGGGAAGGGAACCGATCTTGCCTTTCTTCCTTACTCCTGAATTAGTAATTGTGGAATCAATTCTCTTTTTTTTGGAGAAGACATAGAGATGAGCAGTGGCTGCCCCCTCCCCAGCAGGGTCTGCCTGTACTGATGACCGAGGAGGTGGGCACTTCCCATTTCCTCAAGGTCCATTCACAGACATTTGCACTCCCTGAAGTTTCACCCTAAAAGGAAGTCACAAGGAAACATGCCCAGCTCTGCTGAGAGCAACCAACTCACTGGGCCACAAATGGCCACAGTTGGTCATGCACTGGTCTGAAGGTGGGTTATGGAATGTTTACTGGATGGATCTGGAGCATAGCACCTTCCTCCTTTAGTGTTTAAGGAGAAGCTCTCAGCCTGGAAGGAGACACCACCACAGGCAGCTGCAGCTCACACATGGAAAGCCCTGCAGACCGTGCCAGTCCACAACCTGGAAATTCACTGGGAGATCTTTGGATGGATGTGGCGAAGGCAAGAGGCAGCCTCACCTGCTGACTGGCGTGGATTTGATGGCTCCGATCATTTCCACACCATTTTATACTCTACTCTCATAATGGTTTGCTTTCCAGATCACAGATTTCATGGGCATACTTGCTACTTCCAGGATAACTAGTGATCAATTCATTGCAAGATAAGTACCATGGAGAGGATGGGAAATTCACACAGTGAACAATTTTTGTCTAAGTGCCTGGTAACTTTTGAATCTAGCTACTGGTCATTCATTTTCAAAGTTAAATTTAGTCCTAGAAAAACTTCCCATCGGTGTCCATAGGAATAATCAAAAAGCATCTCCCTCTTAATTCATAATTATATCAACAGTATATTAAGTACATTCTTTTTTTACTTTCCCCGAACTCTAGCATGGCCATTTTCTTTCCCTGGTGCATTCCCAGTGTAACAGAGTAGAAGGCCAGAAATGGGGGTATCCCAGTACGATTAAGAATCCCAGTCACATCATTTACCAGTGATGCTACCTTGGGCAAGAAGCTTATACTCTCTAAGCCTTAGGTGTTCATTGGTCAGATGATGTGAAAATACCTACTTTGGGGGGATGTTGTTAGCAATAAGTAAGATAATCTGTGTAATATGCCTGGAGTATAGTAGCAATAATTCCAAGTACCCATTTGGTGCTTACTCCATGATAGCCTCTGTTTTAAGCACTCCGTATATGTATTAACTTGACCTTCATAACAACCTCCATGAAGAAGCAACTATTTTAATCCCTATTTTATGATTGACAAATCCAGAGACTGAGTAACTTGCCCAAGGTCAATATACCTACCAAGTGGTAGAACTGGGATTCAAACCGAGAAAGACAGGCTGCAGAGTCCATGATCTTAACTCTACACTTGACTGGCCCACAGACAGTGAACACAAGCTACCACACTTGAAAAGGCACTGTGGACTCACTGGCAGAGTGAGGGGTCAGGGGTGAGGCTTACCGGTTTTAGTAGACAGCCTTTAGGATGGCCCCTTGTATTCACACCCACATGTAATGCCCTCCCCCTTGAAGAGAGCTGGATCTAGTGACTGGAGTCTAAAAATTAGAATATGGCAAGAGAGATGGAATGTCACTGCCAAGACTTACAAGATTGTGGTTTCCATCTTGAGCAGCCCCTTTCACGCTCACTTGCTTACTCCGAGGGAGGCCAGTGCCAGGTGTGAGCTCCCTATGGAGAGGTCCAGGAGGTGGGGAACTAATGTCTCCAGTGAACAGCCTGACATTTGCCAATAGCCCCACCAGTGAGCTTGGAAGTGGAACTCTGCAAGCTGGGCCTGAAGAGGATGACCACCAACATGGCCAGCATCACCAACTCTAGCCCACGGTTTCTAAGATCAATAAGGTAAGCAAATAAATTATTCTTTCCACACGTTCAGTTCCTTCACCAACATACTTACCAGAGATAAATTTAACAGCCAAAGAAAAAGAGAAAAAGAAGATAGGTTTGCCTGTTTATAGCTTACATTTTCTTAATATGAACCATTCCTGTCCCTGGCAGCGTGAGGGAGGGGGGAGCTCTCCCTGCTCCAGACCGAATAAGCTGGGTCTCCACCCTGCCTCAGTGTCATTCCTCTCCCTAACTCTGCACTCAACAGCTGTGGAACTCTGGGGAAGTCTGTAACCAGGGGTGTCCAACATGCGACCCGCAGGCTGCATGCAGCCCAGGATGGCAACACAAAATCATAAATTTCCTTAAAACATTATGAGATTTTTATTTTGTGTTTATGTGTTACAATGCATTTAATGTGTGGCCCAATACAACTCTTCCTCCTGTGTGGCCCAGAGATGCCACAGGTTGGACACCCCTGCAATTCTGTGGGCCTCAGTTGTCCCATCTATAAAAAGGGGTAATATTTAGCAAGAGGACTGGACCACATCATCCTTCAAGGGTCCTTCCACATGATCTTTGTAGCTTTATTCAGGGTTTTGACAGCTCTACTGTTACAGAACAAATGGGCCAAGGGTGATATACTATTACCGAAAGGACCCTCTACTGGGCTCGATTGTCTGCTGCCTGATAGAAAAGACATCTCTCAATGCCAGAGATTTGTGAAAAGGAAAGGAAATGTTTATTTAAAGCTATACAGACTTAACGTAGTGACCTAACATCTTCGTTAAAATATCAAAGTCCTTTTTGGATACCCACAGATGCCCACAGTACTTCCTTCTCCCCCTGCCCTAATTTGGGGTACCGTAATTCCGGAAAAGAAGCAAACGTCCATGTTTCAGGCTGCTGGCACCATCAGCTGTGTCACCGTCCAGGCAGGATCTCTAATTAATCCAAAGCCATGTGGCACCTTCTCATGGTCTACTGGCAAGAGTTCTTTGTACCCATTTTCCAGGCAAAGTCTCTCCTGCTTCCCAGGCCATGTGGCCAAAGGGAGCACCCCGAAGCCACGTGGTCCTCTTCTACCAAAGCTGCTGGGGTCTGCACTCTGGCCAAAACTGCATAGCTCTTCTCTCCACCAGAGCTGCAAAGAGGGTAGGGTCGCCACTCTGGCAAAGTCAAGTGGTGGTTCTCTGCTAAAGTCACATGGTGATTCTCTCTACTAAAGCCACAGGGGTCTCCACTCTGGCGAAGCCGCGTGGCACTCTCTTCTTACATGGTTGCAGAGGTCCCCACTCTGGCAAAGCCGCGTGGCTTTCTTTCTGTAAAGCTGCACGTGGCTCTCTCAACAGCTGCCATGTCTGGGTTTTTTTTTTCCTGCGCCAATCTTCCTCTGTACCTCCATTTCCGACTCCTTTCACAATTGGCTACACTTGCCAGCACTCCCGATTCCTTCCAGCTTTACTGGGCTGTCGTAAGTCTGGGCAAGCGTGGCCCCGTGGCATGGAGCCAATCTTGTCCAAGCTCTCACATAGGCGCTGTCACCTGGGGTACCTGCCCCCATTTACATCTTGGGGGGGAGTCACCTCCATCCCCCTGGCTCAGAGCATGGCCACAGCTATAACATATCGATGCAACTAATTAAATGTTATAGGCATGTTAAATGACCATGCCAGAGGTTAGCTACAAAGCTGTTGCTGTACAAAACAGCTCTCAATGGCCCTGCTCCTTTTGTCCCTTCCCCCAACTCATACCTGTTGCAGCAGGGAAGGGGTGAGGACATCTTATATGTCTCTCCAATATTTCCTAGACACCTTGAGTTTTGGACCCCATTCCAAATCCCTTTTTGGGCCCCCCCTCTTTGCTGTACCCTGTATCACTACTACTGTGGTTCTCAAACTATTTGGTCTCAGCACGTCTTTACTGTTTACAAAATTTTGAGGATCCAAATGCATTTGTTTATTGTGGGATATATACATAATCAATCTTTATGATTTTAGAAATTAAAACTGAGAAAGTTTTTTAAAGTATTATTAGTTTACTTAAAAATATTAAGCCTATTACATGTTAACATAAAAATGTAACTTTATGGACACTAGCTACATTTTTCAAAAGAAATCAGTGAGGAGAGGGGCACTGTTTTCCATTTGTGCAGATCTCTCTAACACCAGGCCTAACAGGGAGTGGTTCGTTTGTCATATCAGCTTTTTCACTCATTCTGTCACACGATCACATGTCAGATGGCTTCTGGAAACTCCCCAGTTATGCTGATGACAGGAAAGGGCAAATAATGTCTTAGAATGAAAATAGGTTTTACTTTACAGAACTTCTGAAAGGGTTCCTGGAACCTGCAGGGATCCCTGGACTACACTTCGAAAGCTGCTGTTCTATTAGTTCTTGTTGGAAATGCTAAGATTTTTAGGCCAAACCTTTTGCCTACTCACCATCCCCCCAAATTATAGACACACCCACACGAACACACCACCCCTCCCCTGCCACACACACAGGCAATTGCCACACTCTCTTCTCCTGAAACCTCTCTCTGGAAAACTGCAAATCAAAACATTAAACTCCTGTCAGCTATTCCTCCAAATGGTGGCTTCCTGCTTATCTACTGAACCTAATGAAAGCAACAAATGGCTTCTTGAATGTCCACGCTGAGCTTCTCCAACAGGATGAATAGCTGAAGAATTTCAAACGTTACTTGCCTTTGAAGCGTTGGCTTCAGAAACAAATGCCTGGGGGAAATGAGCAAAGAGCAGGCCTGTTTCAAAAGCTAGCAAACCCCTCATCCAACAAAACAACAGGGACCCTCTTAAGCCCCTGTATTCAGCCAACCAGGAAGCAACCCAGTGTGTGGGTGGGGGCAACACTGGGTCAGTTGGGGCTTTGTGAGAAGACCTTTAATATAGCACTGAATGGGAAAGGAAATCCCTAAATCTGGTCCTACTAAGTATGTGGGATATGGGGTTGGAGAAGCTCCCAGACGAGGAGTTTCAGTTCCGGTTCTATCTCAGCATGGTATCACCAAAAGCAAATGACTTTCTGAAACTGACAAAGGGGACAAGCAGAGCGCTAACATTCCTTCCAGCTTTCTCAGGCTATTTTTCTCATCAATAAGGCACATAGGTCTTATGGATATGTTTCTGAGCCAAAGATGGGATACATCCCCTATCCTATTTATGCCTGAAATGCACAAACCGTTCATTTATTCAACAATTATCAAGACCCCTATTTGTTGTAGGCACTGTTCTAGCACTGAAACAGCAGTGAACAAAACACTGAAAAATTCTTGCCATATATTCTAGTGGGAGAGATAGAACAAAATATATCATACGTCACAGGTGATAAGCATCACAGAGAAACTTAAATCAGGGAAAGGTAATATAAACTACAGGGTTGAGGGTCGTTTACAATTTTCAATAGGCTGGACGGTGTAGACAAACCTGTGAGCCTAGAAATTGAAAATATTGTATGATTTTGCATGAATTTGCTGATCATAAAGTCAATCGACATTCATTCATTCATTCAGTGAGTCAGTCAGTCGGTCAGCAAATATTTACTTGGGACACTGAAGATTTTGCAACTTTCCGAGCTTGAGGAGGAGGTCCTCTTGGGTGGAGATCAGCTCTTGCTCAAGAACCAGCTTAGGGCAACCGTTGACCGTGGGGGACCTGAGACTGAGCTGTCTAAGTCTGCATCTTGTGTTCTACCTGTGAGATCCCGGGCAGCTGGCTGAAACTTGCTGCTCCCCTGTTTCCTCTTCAAGGTGGGCAGAATGGAAGTACTTACTCAGACGTTTAAGATGTTAGCTTTATTCACACGAGACACTAGTTGTAAAACCACTCTCAAATAGTAGCCATCAGAGCCGAACTCAGAAGAGAAGAGCAAGAGGGAATTTTTTGTGGGCCCCTGACAGACGCACTCGTGGAACATGCCCCTCTGAAATAAATGGGACTTATTTGGATTGAGACTTACTTGGATCTCATTTGGCTGTTGAGTCTTGGGAAAATCAGGTTGTGCTGCTCTTTTTCAGTAGATTCTGCTGGGCTCCCAAAGCAGGGAAGAACATAGCTCCCGCTGACAACTGTAATTAACCAATAGATCTGGCTACAAACAGGGCCATTTCAAACAGGATAGACTGATTTTATTCAAGAAGGAGCTGGTTGTGTTTGAGATAAAGTACTAATATGCCTCTGTGCACTGGAGTCTAGTCTTTTCCACTCTTGCTGTCGGAGCGCTGGCCAACCCAAGCTGGAATAACAGCATCCCTCCTCCTGCCCCCTGAATTTTGCCACCACATGACTGTAGACTGTCCTCCTTCGTTTGCATAAGAATCCTGCTCCATCTGTTCGAAGGAGCAATATCTGTTTGTGCTAATCTGATTGCTCCTATAACTTGTATTAAAAAACATGGAGGCAACCACAAGGTTTGTTCTGACCTTTGATTTTCCAATATCGCATCTGGGGTAAGCACTTCCTTTTAATCTCTTTGGACAATAGGCAAAATTTCACCAAGGGGACTGCTGATGGAGACGGAGATCATAGAGCATGTGTCTATGACCCCAGGTTAGGTGATTATAACAATGCTTTTTAGGCTCTTCTAATAAAGAATATGCTGAACAGGCTCCGACGTGCATGTGCAAAAGTCTAATTGCGGTTAACATGTCACTCCCATCATGGAGAAGCAACAATGTCCTGACGGCTTGTCAAATCCGGAATTGATTTTGAAATTGCTTTAATGAGGCAGTGAATAAGTTTACAGGGGCCTGGCCATCTGAGAGGCCTCAGCGGCATCAGCCCGAATCACCTGCAGTGGCTTTGTTGGCCGTTCATAAATAAGGATGGGAGCACACAGAGGGCTGCTGTTTGGTTGCTGAGGATTTGCAAGCTCTGAGCTGAGATTTCAGTCCCTTCTCCCACCTCTGAAGTCCCCTGCACTCTAGATTTGTTTTGAGGTATGCGTGCGCACACTCACCTTCCAGCTGTGTTCCCCCGAATAAATACCTCCAACTGAAAGGGCTGACCTGGGCTGTTTTTTTCTTAAAAGTGCAAGGAAAAGATTACAGGTTCCTTCTTGTTCTTCAGCCAGTAGGGGTGAGAGACACTCTGAGAGTAATGCACCTCCCAGTTCTGAGCTTTGTTCTGCCAGTCAAATCGATTGACGTAGATGGAGGCCTGGAGTCAGAAGAAAACTTTTCTACCTGCATCACTATCAGTAGCAAAGGAGTGAGTCAGCTCACTCTGCCTGCAAAATTACTGTGCCCATTTTTTTGTTTCCCATGATTCCGACGGAAACCTGGCCATGTTTGTTTGGCTTTCATGCTCTACTAACAACGATCACCAGGTATTTCAACACTGCAAGGCAGGTGGGGAAAGCATCAAAGTAACCTTCCAAATCTGACCAAATCTAAAGCAATGTGTCGCCTAATTCCCACCCAATATGTGGTTTTGGATTCGTGATGAGGAAATGGTGTTTTCCCAGCCAAGAGATCTGAATAAGCTGTCCTGCTTCCTTGTCTCTCACTTGTAAACAACACCAGCACTTTGACAATGAAGACAAATGCATGCCCAGCTTGCAGTAAAAATGAAGAAACTGCCAGTAACACTTCACAATTGTCGCTTTTATTACCTACCTTCCCCGCCCGGAACATTATTTCATTCGGAGCCAAGGTAGAGAGCCAAATTGCCTTATTTCCAAAGGATATGAGCATATTTTAGAAAAGCATCTGTGTGCATTATACTCCACAGGGCATCGTCTCATTTCTATTGCCCCCGCATTTACTAGTGCACGACCAGCATCCTTATCAGCTACAGAGGGCTTCAAAAAATTGGATGCTACAAGGGTCCATACATCAATGTTATGATGATGCATTTTTCATGAAATCTGTAAATAAGGACAACAGGCTAGGGATATTCTGGATGACAGAATCTTTAACAGTTTTTGAAGAATGGCCCATTTCCTCTTAAAAAGTCAATTTACTTTTTTTTTAAATCTTGCTCATTAAAAACTCTGGTCTGGTTACTTTGGCAGAGACAAAGCCCCACCCCCACCCCACCTCCCTGCCACAGCATCTTGAGAGAAAGGGATAGTTACTATTCTATAAACCAGTGAGTAGAAATGCAAGCTGTTAGCATGAAAGGCATAAATAATTGGCACCTCTGGGGCTTCTGATATAGTTCCTTTTCTTATCATGTGAAAAATTGTTTCAAGCCAAAGGAACAGGTGACTTGGTCTTCAAAGGAAAGGGTGATAAAAATGGAAAAAGAAAATGCTCAGGGTCATGACTGCTAGGATTTAAAGTTCAAAAATGTCATTTTTAAAACCTCAGTGAAATTGGAAAATAATCTCAGCTTCTGCCAAGACCTATGCCTGTCCAGGACTTTGACTGCACACTGGGGTCTAATATTGTAAGACGTGTTCGATGTGACTCAGGAGCTGAGGAAATAAACATCTTACGTGCTGCTGTCTGCTACCCCCTCGACTCGGGGCCACTCAGGTCTGAACGAAGGCACCCGGCACAACCCATAGGTCCCCCCGCCCCACTGAAGGCGCAAACAAACCTGGGTCACCAGGAAGGAGGACACGGGAGACAAAGGGGACAGAAATGAACCACAGCTCTGAGTGAAACTGAAAATGGCAAGCAGGACTGGGAAGACTGAAGGATATTCACCAAACCCGTCTCCAGGGCTCGCGTGTCTTCTCTCATTTTGGGGGTCTACCTCTCTAGAGTTATGTAACAGGAAAAATGGTCCCTACATAACAGAAGGCAATTTTGAAGAAATGGAAATACGTGGGTTGCAAAGGCCTTAGCAAAGGGCCAGTTACATGGAAGCAGCAAATAATGAATTGGTACTATTGATAAAGATCTTGATCTTCCCAGAGTTGTACAAATGTATGTATATTTACACAAATACAGAGAAAGAGAGGAATGTGGGTTTTAAAGATGTAATGACTTTCAATCAACTAAAAGGAAAGGAAAATACCCTTCTGTATTAAATACATTTTTTTATTATCCCTATTATTAACGAAACAGTGTAGACAGTCTCTTCCAGATCAGTGAGCATCCCCTCAGACCTAAACACAAGAGCATAAATGAATCCTGAGTGACAGAGCCTGGAATTTCACTTGCTCCCGCCACCTGCTCTTGGAGGTCAACTGTACTATGGTGTGTAATTACCAATGTCCTCACTGCCTCTTGGCTTCCCCTCACCCACTGTCTAATTGATGGCTTGACACCAGGGCTGGGTCAGCCCTCTAAAAACGTCTTGAGCATGAGCTAGCTACTCCTCCACCCAACAGATGCTGCTCACTTGGGAGCATACCAGAGCCAGGAGCTCACGTCTGCTCAGACTTGAAAAAAAAATGATACAGCAAAGAACAAGATTACAGATCTCCCCTAGGCAGAAGGAAAATAACCAATCTTAGAATTTGGTCTTGGCTGAAAAATCCACTTTATGTCTTACTGTGTGTATTGGCCCTCTACTAGGAGAAAGATACCTTTGGTCTTTTAGGTCTCACTTGTTACCCTCTGAAATCATGTGCAGACAGTGCAGTTGTTGCCTCAGCAATGCTAACATATTCTCAGGAATCCACACGGCAATAGATTGCTCACATCTGTCAATGGCTACAAAGAGAATCCCAGAACTGCTACTCAATCTTCTTTGCCAACAAAATACAAATCACCAGCCTAAGTGCTCTGTCCCGACCTCTCCCAAACTGGAACCAATGTTGACCCAGGAGAATTTGGAGAAATTGGTCTCTTGTCTAGCTTACCTCTGGGCTGCTGTAAGATAAAGTTCCTAGCTTACTCTTAGAAACGTGTCCATTTTTTTCCTTCCAAGCACCAAACCCCAACTCCCCCAGGAAACAATGGTCCTTTGTTAAGTGCCTGGTTTCTATTTCAGACCATTCCTTTTTTCAGCACATTATTGTGACCCAACTCAGACAGGCCAAGAGGTTTCACCTTGAAAACAAGGGGGCAGGGTGCCATTTAGAGCTTCTGGTCATTGAATACCTCTGTAAACACCCTCACTCTAACCCCACACTCTGCCTATAAGCCTAAAGCTCAAGAAACAAAACTGGCCGGCAGTGCTGTATGCTAAGAGACAGCTCAAAATGAGGGCTTCAGAGGCGATGAGGTGGGTCAAATATTTTTCACAGGCAAAGCTATTTGTTTCTATCACTTGCTCTAGATTAGGGATCAGCAATTACAGTTCACAGGCTGAATCTGGCCTGTTGCCTGTCTTTTGGAAGTAAAGTTTTATTGGAACACAGCAGTGCCCATTCGTTTACATATTGTATAGCTGCACTGGTACTATGAAGGCAGAGGTGAGTAGTTATGACAGAGACTATATAACTCACAAAGTGTAAAACATGGACTGTCTGGCCATTTACAGAAAATGTCTGCTGATCCCTACTGTGCTGGTTGTCCTCACAGCACTCAACTATTGTTAGTGGTAACATTCATCAATTTGTCTGCTCTTCACTATTTTGACTTCCAACAGAAAAGCTCACATAACCCTACCAAATTTAGCTTATGATGGAAGGGCTCATATAATCCTCCGGAAGGAAGGAAAGAAGGAAGGAAGGAAGGAAGGAAGGAAGGAAGGAAGGAAGGAAGGAAGGCAGGCACTCATGTGCACTAGATCCTGTTTAAAAGTGGTTAAGTACACAAAAGATAGAGTTAACAATTGCACACAAACCAGTCCAATAATTTTTTAAAATAATGTCAAGGCAAGAGTTGCATAGTCAACTGAAGCCCACACTGTACTTATTGAGCAAATGGCTCAAGATTATGGAGTGAATAAAGATAATAGAACCTGCCCCATAGAATA
>PVKM010038434.1:0-14047 GCA_004027735.1 Carollia perspicillata
TATATATAAAATCAGCATTCTGTTTTTTTTTTTAACACAGTAGGAGTTATTCTCACTAGTCAGTTTCAGAATGAATATCCTGCTTTTGAATGGTATTTTTCAGTGCAATGAGTTCTGGTACTGAGCAGAGCTGTTTATAATCTTATATATATTTGGAGTTTCTTACAATTGTGTTACTGCAAATGCTTAAACAGATTAGTTTTTCCCCTTCCTGGAAAATAAACTACTCCTTGTCTACAAAACATTACTCTTTCCTCCTCTTTAATTATCAAAGGTGGAAATGGGTCCTGCCCAAGTACTAATCCCCTACTGTCACTGCAGATGTAGGTGGCCTCTGATATAAAAAGTGGAAGTCATTAGGTGAAGTCCTTGGGAAAGCTATTTATAAGAAGCTAACTAAGGAACTAGGTAGATACACTTTTACTCTTGCCTTTTATTTTATTGCTGCTTAAGAAAAAATGGACATGACAGCTGGAGCTGCAGCAAACATTTTGTGAGTATGAGGCAGCTACAAGGAAGGAAAAGATACAAGAATAGTGTAGAAAAAAGAAGACATAGTCTGGGTTTCTAATTACTGAATAACTTTTATACAAACCTTGGACTTCTAATCTCTGGATTTATGCATAACAAAATTAATTTTTGTTGTGTTTAATGAATATTATTTGAGTGTTTGACCCTATACCTACAGCTGGGGCTAACACTAATTTCTCTCCCCAAAGGAAAATATGACATCCCTTTGAATGTACATATATCAGAATGTCCATTTCAGTTTCATAAAATACTTTTCTATTCATTTTAAATAAATAAATAATTTGGTTTTGGATTGTTTTCCATAAATGTTGATTCCCATGTTCTCACAGTCCCTTCTTTTGATGAAGGCAGTGTGGCTTCATGTGAAGGATGTAGTCTTTGGAGTCAGATGATCGTGGGTTTGAAACAGGCTTGTCACTTACCTGAGCTCTGGAAAGTTTCTCAATCTATCTAAACTTCACTTTCCCCATCTCACCTTACTAGTACTCCATACACTCTGATGGCAGTGAAGAGACTTGTGCTTCTCCACAGGGGTCTACATGTGTAAGAAGTCATCGAGCTAGACATTTAAAAATTGCACATTACTTTATGCAAATTATACTTCAGTTTAAAAACCTAGCATAAAGAGGTATTCCATAAATAGAGAAAGAAAAAGTAACCCACACATAGCAGTGTTTTAATTGATTATTTTATTTCCATAATAAAAAGGATACAATCATTCTGGGGAGTATGTATAGGTATTTTAATTTTCTTAAGTTTTGAAATTGAGGTGAATGCTTTTTACTGGACATGTTCACATTTGATAGTCATGTCATGCTGAAGCTTGCTCTTCTAATTTTGGACTCTTCTACAGTTCCTTGCCCGTAGATTGATAAGACTCACAGTAATTGTCAAGAAGTGATGTGACTTTGTTTACTGTGCTGAAGTTTTGAGGTTTGGGAAGCAGAATCCAATAATTGGGCTTTTCCTTTAAATTAGGGAGTCAGTGTCACCTTTCTTGGGATAAATACCAAAGGATGAGCATTTGGATGGAAGGAGAGGTCATCTGATTTCTGTGCAGAAATTTTGGCCAAGGCTAAATGGGTTCATTGTGACACCCTGTGAAGCTCACCAGCAGCCCTGGATTCCCGCTCCCTTTAGGATCGGTTTGATTTCTTTCCTAAGTCTGTGAATTGGTTTTGTAAAGGTTTTCTCCTTCTCCAGTCCCTGGTCCCACTGTCCTCGAATGTACTCAATTGACACAGGCAGAAGCAGTTCCCCTTATCATTTGGGAGGGGCCAGTTTATTTCTGTGAGACCCAGGCTTGTGTTCACATTCCACTAGCCACCATCCTGGACTTAAAAAAAACAGCTTTGTTGCTGCCAGCTGACCTGCTTTCACCCAAACAACTGCTGCTTGAAGTCAGGGGTAGAGTTTATAAACCCTCGCGACTGAGTTGCTTTATGCCCACCCTTGTTTGAAAGCATGGAGTATCTAGGTTCCGAGCTATGTGGATCGCTTCCCCTTCTGACTGAATCACAGCAGAGGATGCCCTGTGCTGGCCAGTTCGAAGTGACTCATCCGAAGACCAGACTAGAGGGATGTGTACATGCACCAAGAGGGACATGAATCTGGTTATTCTCCTACTTTTCATCAATTGCACACCAGGCTAAAATTAGAGAATTTTTTGCTAGAGAAACACCTGTTTTTCCCAGATTATTTCTAAAGTGAGACGGTGGGAATATAAACAGGCCTCTTTTTTTTGTGGAATGTGGTGTTGAATGGCCTATTTTTCTCAGTGAGGGAGCGAGGAGGCCAGTGACACAGGCCCGTAGGCACACGTGCACACACTCACACACAGCTCTCTCACGCCGACTGAGATGGCTTTATTTCTGCAGTCGTGAAATAAACTCTAAAAACCGTGGAATAAACTCCATTTATTTTTGCTCTTTTTACCTCCTCACCTGTACGCTGCACAGTAATTTAGCTCCCCAGGACAGCTTTTAAGATTCTAATCTTGTTCCTGTCCAGCACTTTTCTCACAGCAGTAAGGAAAGGATTGGCATTCCTCCACTATTGTATGTGAAGGAGAATCCGTTCTTGGAAATAAGAGCGCTGTTTATGTTGAAATTCCCTTAGCTTAGCTGAACCTTCGATTATATCGCCCATTCAGATAACCAGATTTTTACCCCCTGTGGTCTGTTTCCATTCTCAGAGAATTGTCAACAATTTATTTCTGCTCTGTCGATTATTTTCATGAGTGAAAGAGGGAGAGAAAGAGACACATCTGGGAAGATTCTGATAACTGAGTCATGTATATAAAACTCTAAGTGGGGACAACTGTAATTGAACAACAATGAAAAAAAAATTTTAAAGTAACAACTCTAAGCACACTTCTAAAAGATACCATGTCAGATAAAAAGCTTTTCCTAAAAAATAGCAAACCGAACTTAGTTATTGTTTAGGTGACATTTGTAAGCTGTGACTATTTATGTAATTGTACTGTTAGCTTGATTCCAGATATCATAGAAAACATCTTTATTTGTAGTTCATATATCTAAAGAACATTATTACTTGAAAAAAATCCAACATGCTAATTTCTAATGGATCTCAAATGCAAACTAAATAATTCCATTATTTTTGTGGAAGATTGTTGAATTTTGTAATACCTTCTATACACTTAAAAGTGCTATGTCAGTTTTATGCTACACAGTATTGACAAGGCAAGCCCCTAACCACAAACTTAGATTTGTCTTTTAGTTCTGTAACAGTTGCTGTCCCTGCACATTTACTATATTAGTCATTTTCTTCGGAAGCAGTAGAAAGTTTGCAAAGACGTATGATGGTCAGGGTATTTTGTTTCATGGAAAACACTTCCAACTATGCATTTAGAAACAGGGGAAATGTTTGGTGCTACAGACACTCGTTTTCGTTGCTGAATGTTTACAAAGACCAGAGACTATTCAAAGCAAAGGGCATTTTTTATTTTGTTAAGTTTCATGTTTACGTCATTGTGTACAAGATGCACAAAAACGGCGTCTTCTTATCCAGTCGGTTTTGTTAGAGAAGTTTATGCCCCGCTCACGGCATTTCCAACACAGCTGTGGAGTAGTTTAAAGCCTATTTTTTAAATAAGTGATGCTCAATTTGTCTTTGATGATCCGAATGATTCAGGTGAGATGGGAGCACGGTCGGGCCCTTATTTGCATAAAAATTAATCACATAAAAATGTAAATTGATAAAATTTTGCCTGGCTTTTCCCCCTATTTGAGAACCCGTGGATGGCTCCCAGAAGCAATCATCTCGGCATGGGGCCTCGCTGGATGCTGTACAAATGATCACATTTGTGTTGAATACTCACTCATTTAAATGTCAGCACTGACGGGGCGGTGCATCAGAAGGAAAAATGAAAAATAAATACACAGCAGCTGAATACTATCAAACCCGTGGGCACTCTTTAGAGATATATGATCTAATGTGAAAAAATTGCAGACTAATTATCCTTTTTGCAAAATGGTAATTGTTTTAGTATCACACCAGAAAAAAATCTGCAATTTATTTGGAATCAAACATAAACCAGTAATGTGAAATACGTCATTACATCATTGTGTTTATTAGAAGCCTGCAATTAATTCCTAAGCCTCCTTCGGTCTAAAATCTGCATAAAATGAAACAAAAGAGTGTTGCTATTAATCTTCAAACAAATACTTATCTTTCGAATCAGTCTGATTTGTGTGAACAAGAAGGTAATGTTGTGAAGTTCGTGGATAATGTGTATTAACTTAATTTCATTGTGAGGTTGACACTTCTGATAATATATTCGCAGATCCCATTGAAGTTGTAATATTAAAATTTGAAGGTTATTGTTCAGTGGTACATAACTTTAACTTACCATTGAAGAAGTCGTAAAGTGTCTTTTTAACTGAAAATGCTTTAAGAAAAGCAACAGCACTACTAATAATGGGGAAAATAGAAACTATTTGTGAGACCCCGATATGGACAATTTTTGGATTCCTTTTACTGAGCCATTCACATGCACGAGTTTACATGCATATAATTTATTTTATGTGAATATTTGAGGTTAAGAATTTAAGTTTACCTATTTTAAGGAAAATAACAAAATCCTAAAATTTTCTTGAATAGAAACAGATATAAGTGATATCATTCTCACTTTAAAAGATGGATGAAAGGCATTATTAAGTATTGTTGTTGTTGTTATTATAGTTTATGTAGTCCATACACCCTTATTTCCAGGTGGCTGACCTTGGGTCCCGGACCCAAGATGCATTGGGTTTTTCAGTGCATGGGTTGCATGCAGCATTCCAGCATAGATGGAGATTAGGTTCTTTCTTATTATTCTATAACTTCAGCGCAGGTTGTAAATGATTAAACCTTTGAACATACATCTTCGCTAGGCAGGCAAGACAAAGTTAAAACACAGCCTTTCCACCTGCTGACTCACAAAACTCCCACTGAATGAATGTTACATTAGCCCCAATCGATCGTGGTAACACACTAAAAATATTTTGAGATGGTTGAAATCTGCCGTTATTACCAGAGTTGCTTTGTAGTTAGCTTAGAGAACAGCATTCAAAATTTAAATTGAACAACACTTAGAGACCGTGCCTGTTTTTGAGAGTAAATATAATTTGGCATATGGTAAGAATAGCTCATGCTATGTGTCACACACCATTTATGTCATTTAACAATAACATGACATTTAGCTCTAGAAGTCAGCCTTCCAGAGTGCTGGCTGTGAGCTGGACTCGATTCTGTTCCCTTACAAATAGCTATGGGTTTCGTATTCATAACAGCCCTCCAAAGTAGGTATCTCATAATCCCAAGGGTAGCGTGCCCAAGGTCACCCCGCCAGTCAGAGGCGAAGCCAAGGTTTCGTCCCAGGAACCTGCCCTCGGACTGCTTGCTCTCAACCACTTGCTTTGCTGGCAAATGCCTGGTGGGCTCCTCTGCTCACAGGTCAAGTCTCGATAAGAGAAAGTGCTTTATTTTGGTGAATTTAGAATTTTCGTTTTGTACTTGAAGCTGCAATTTATTTTGATTTCAAGAGAGCATGTGTTGAGTGACACATTTTAAAGTTTCATTCGAAATTTTAACTTTATCTCTATATTTTAAACTTTATCTTTAAAATTTACATGTTCTGTCATTTTTAGACTAACAGCTAAAAAAATAAAACCCTGCTTTTTGGCCATTTTAAGATATATCATGAACAGTCACATTTTTCTGGAAAATGTTTTTACTGTTGGGATGGATCATTAAAGACACTGAAAGAGGTCCTTGTCCAACCTTACAGAATTGGCTGTTTATTATCAGAGTCTTTGCAAAAGCCCATGTCCCCTTGACTGACCCCATGCACACTCCACACACACTGACCTTGACTTGTCCCCTTGACTGACCCCATGCACTCCACACACACTGAGTAAAGCAGGAGGAGGGCAAAGGCTAGGGCCCCTGGTTGCTCAGCTCTGCAGTTGGTGCTACATTTTAAAGAGTTTAGTTAGTGTGGCCTCTGTCCCAGACACTGTTCTAGGCACTACAGATGAACCAAAGCAAAACAGACAAACCCCCATGAAGGTTACAGTCTAGTCAGATAGATCCATTTCCTGCAAAGTGGATTTCCTGTATCCACAGTATCACACTGTGACAAGTCTGGGATTGTTCACACAATCCCGTGGGATTAAGAGTTTCCTTTGTATGATGCACTTCATTCAAAGGGAAATATAAAGGACTACCGGTATTTTGAGAGTGTCAGAGATGAGAAGTCACTGTTGGTTCTTGACTATCAGAGACAACTCACTTTTCTGTGAAAGTACAGAGAGAGGACCGCCTTGCATCCTGACTTTAGCCATTTACTCAACAAACATTCATTGGGAACCTTTTCTCTGACAAACTAAGTTACTTTCTGGGCATTCAAGGCCCTGTGTACTTCTAAAGGGATTTTTCCTGTGTGAGCTGTGTGATTCATGGAGCTGCAGGGATCTGAGTTTCCTGCAGGCTCTTCCAGTAAGAGCTAGAACCTCGTTTTCCTCATTGAGAAATGATGGATAAAAGAAAGTAGCCCATAAATTCCTTTTGGATTTAAGAGCAGAGTCATCTGGATCTGAAGGCTGGTGAGGGAAGTGTTTCTGAACCTCCACTAGTCGCAGCGTGAGAAAGAAAACATTAGAAGGCATTGCGCTAAGTGGAATAAGCCAGCCAGAGAAAGACACATGCCATATGATTCCACTCCTGTGTGGAATCCAGTGAACAAACTGAACTAACAAGCAAAACGGAGACAGACTCATAGAGAGAAGGTAGGTTAGGGGGGTTGGTTAGTGGATAGAAGAGCAAGCAAAAGGAAAAAGGACTGATGGACATGGACAATGGTGTGGTGATTACAGGGGGGAGAGGGGGTTTAAGAGGGATAAGTGGTAATGGAAAAATACAATAAAAATGTATATTTCCAAAAATAAAAGCAGTAGGTGAGATGCAGTGGACCTTGCCTTGGCATGTGCTGCCTCAGGGTTTTACCACACTTGAAGAGCAGTGCAAAGGTCCAAGATTTATGCAACTTTTCATCAGTCCTCTGAGTACATTTGGGTGGGCCAGCTAACCCTGCTAAGGAATATCTACTAGGTTTTCATACTTCCACTGTGGCCTAATTTGAAATGAAAGCACTTGAAAGTCAGGTGCCTCTCCACGGTGACTTGCAGGGTGCTGTGAGCTGAGCCCAGAACACAGAAGCCTCACAATGATCTTACAGCCCCCACAGTGACGGGGTCAGAAAGAAGGACGGAGAATGAGAGGGAGCGGGAGGAAAAGGAAGTGATCTGTTGAGTTTACATCTACCATTGCCTCACAGGGATCCTTTAACACAATTTTATTTGGAGATTTAACATTTAAATGTTTGCCACTTAGCATAGTAAAGTGTGAATATGAAGAGTCTTGTATGAAGGCATTTTATGGGTGATTAATATTTTAGTCATAAAGGAGTAAAACACAGACCCATTTAGTCAATTGAGGACATTTATATGGCAGAGATGTTCCTAACCCACTGGTTTCTCAAATCATTCTTTAAATTTCCAACAAGGCACTTTTGCTTTTCTTCAACTCATCAAGTGCTCTCTCCTGTGGAGTCAATTCAAATTGTTCTCCTCCATTGATTCCTGCCCCCTACTCTCAGCTTCTGACCACCTATCTGCCTCTCAGATCTTCTTAATTTCTCTTATACTGTCTCGCAGTGCTGAGGTGTTGAGCACTTCAAATGTGGATAGCGTGCCTGAGGAATACATTTTTGCTTTAATTTTAGTTCACTGAAATGTACATTTAAAGAGCCCATGTGGCTAATGGCTACCTTAATGGATAGCACAGCTGTGTTGTATTATATTTTACTGTGTATATCCTATCTTTCCATTGAAATAGCAGCTGTAGGCATTATATTTTTATACTTCTTTTTAAGTCCCCACAAAACTTAGCACATGGTTCTATGTACATATAGTATATGTAGGTACTTGACAACTATGCTTGTATTTTAAAAGATTGTAAGGAATGGATTACTTGCAAATAGAGTTGGAAATTCTAATTTTGGAGTTGAACTCTGAACTAGATGACTGTCCCCACTAAGCTTTACTCTTCTATTTATGTAGGAAATATTATTCAGGGTCTCCTGCATCTCCTACATTTCACGTACTGTGCTGGACTCCGGGACACGATCCCCTGCAAGGTGGTCAAGATCCCTGTCTTCACACCCCTCACAGGGCGATAGAAAATTAAGTGATGCTTGTTGGAAAAAGTCCACTATACAGAAGCACTCGATCCAGACATCTGGGTTGATCTCACTACGTGTCCAGATCCACATCAGAATAGGTAGACAATCTACCATTGACGTGTCTGCCCAGACAACTATTCGAGAATTTATTTTTATGTTGGTCACCTCCCAAATCAGAGTTAAGTAATTTTAAACACTATGGCCCAAACCATAGCTATTGACCAAATGACTTTTTACAGAAAAGAATTCCAGTCAACACCCCCCTTTAGAAAATAGTATGGCAATATGCATCAAGAATTTTAAGTGTTAATGTTCTTCAACTTATAATTATATTTCTAAATTTCCAGCCCAAGGAAGTGCAGTTGACCCCTGAACAACATGGGTTTGAATTGTGCAGGCCTGCTATACACGGGGCTTTTCTCCCAGTAAATACAGTCAGCTTTTTTACATCTGCACGTGTCACATCCTTGGATTCACCCTCCTGCTGATCAAATACTGGTAATATTTTCACATTCCCAACCTTGGCTCCCTGGCATGGAGCAACATAATGTGAAAACGTGTGGGATGCTGCTTCCCAAGACTGACTTTAGGCGAAAGAGCCCTGTTGTAATTGATTGCCTTTGTATATTTCCTATTGATATTTATGCTTTTTCTAGTGCTCTCAAACCTCATCATTCCTTTTCTCTAGATAACCGTTCTTGTCCTTTTCATTCAGAACCTCTACTGTGTTCTGTTCCTCTCAGTTGCTTGTTCTTTTTTCTCAGCTGTCTCCCAGGATCTTTTTCTGATGCAGAACTAAAATATGACTCACAGTAGACAATCTGTAGACCTTAATAGCTGTTTGGAGAAATTTGTAAGGGAATACTTACAAAAAACCATCATTTACTTCCTCATGGCTGGCCGTCTCCGTGGACCCATCCTGAGTCGGGATGGAGTGATGACTAAAGTGCACCCCACAATT
This sequence comes from Carollia perspicillata, assembly GCA_004027735.1. Taxonomy (NCBI): domain Eukaryota; kingdom Metazoa; phylum Chordata; class Mammalia; order Chiroptera; family Phyllostomidae; genus Carollia; species Carollia perspicillata. Next base: position 9,237 of record PVKM010038434.1, read on the forward strand.
CCTGGGGAACCCACACAGTACCTTCTAGACCAGGCAGGTGGAGTCCATCTTTCTAATGCCAGTATTTCTGAAGAGTGACCACTCACTTTCTGTAACAGCATTTATTGAAGAAGTCAGAGAAGGTCACCATTGATACATCAGTGGGTGAACTTCAAAGGAAGGAAAAGACAGGACAGGAATTAATGAAAGCAGTAGTGAGAGTTAGGGAGGAGATAAATTATCAATGGTGACGGCAACTTGTGAAAGCTCCTCACAGAGGAAAGAGGTAAATAACAGAGAAAGTGGTAAAAGGGTCAGAGGAAGCCCAGGAAAACGTAGAAGACGGGAGCAGTGGAAATGACCAAGGTTATACTCGGTCATGTAGGTTAAGCTGCACAAACACTGCAGAACTTTGGGGCCGCTACAGAAGCTCATTCCTCTCTGTCTGACTGTTTGTAGGTAAGGTGGTGCTGCAACGCTGGTAGGCAGCTCTGCCATTGTTATCACATGGCTCCCACCTATGGGTTGAAAGGGGCTGTTCCAGCTCTTGACATATTCCAGCCAGTGGGGTGGAGAAAAAGGACATGTTCAATAGCTTTAAGGATAAGGTCTTCAAGTCACATCTACTCACAGCTCATTTGGCTAGAACTTTGTTTGATACATGGCTACACCCAAATGCAAGGAAATCTTGTCTTTAGCTGGATAGCATCATGGCCATCTAAAAATCTATTGTTACAGAAGGAAGGGAGAACTGATTTGGGGGGTACCTATTCCTTCCTGCTATGGAAAAATAGAGACAGTCGAGAAGTTTAAATGGTGACTGACTTTACTTGAGCAAAAGTGTTGGCTAGACCTAACTGAGTCTGGAAAATGAAAGGCTGCAGATATGAATCACTTTCTCTTCTAGCTATAACTCTGTGTCTTTAAGAAACATATATTTTGGAGTTATTACATAATGCCAAAGAGTACATTCTTCTTTAGCTCTTGAAATGGCATCTCTCTCCTCTTCCCCTTTGTTGTTCCAAACTCTTTATTCTCTATAACTAGAAATATTCATGCATCCTTCAAGGGCTCTCCACTCCCCAACAGTTTCTTTGCTTTTTCTTAAATGTTTTATTTTTATTTTTTAGGTAGAGGGGAAAGAGAGGGGGAGAAACATAATCAATTGCCTCTCGTATCCGCAACCCAGGCATGTGCTCTGACCACGAATCAAGCCGGAGACCTTTTGGTTTGTAGGCTGGCGCCCTCTCCACTGAGCCACACCAGCCAGGGCCCAGCAGTTTCCCTCCATAATAAAGAGCTTATATGATTTTTAGTTCTACCTGTTATAACTCTTGTTGATAGTGCCAGTTTTTCATTTACATACTGTCTTGTCTTTTTTTTTCAAAAAACTTTCCCAGGTGTGTGTATATATATATTTTTTCTTCTCCCTAAAGTGTTATGATTTTCCTGAACGGAAAAGCCCTCTCTAACTTCTTTTGGATTCTGCGTAGTGCCTGACATAGTGCTGGGGACAAAAAGCAGGTGCTCAATAGACGGTTATTCATTTGCCTTGTTTGTAAAAACAAATGACATAGAAACTTCAGAGAGTGGGTCCCCCAAAAGTCTGAGATACCAAACCTATCAGGTCCAGGTAGCTGATGAGCAGACTCAAGAACTCAAAGATTACAGGGGCTCGACCATAACCAAGCACTATTAAAGGAAGTTTGGTTTTATTTACAAGGCTTGTGCTTGATGGAGATTTTACTGCAGTTGCAAAGACAACCTTGCTTTTACACAAGTATGAAACTCTCTATGAGAGATAATGATAGGCTTTTAATGCTGAATATAGATTACTTCTGTGTATCCAGAATCTAAATAACCAGGAAGCTCAACCAACTAGAAAAAACAAAACAAATAGAGCAGACTTATTTTAAAAAGCAAACTTGCAAGAGAGGTCAGGTTCGACTTTATGCATACCTCTATAGCCATATATAGCAATGCATATTGCTGGCAATTACTGTTAATGCGCTATAGGTTCCCACCATATTTCACAGCTCATCTCCTGAAGTAACTTTGGATTGTGTTCAAAGGCTTAATTAATGGTCTTCAACTGAGAGGAAAATAATACGAAAATTTGGAAATTATTATGAAATAAAAATTGTTTTCAGCATAGTTGGTGGAACCATTCTCATTTTCAGAAATCCACAGTCCCATGCAACGGAACGCGATCATAGAGTTCTCCCTATTAGCTTTTAGGTGCCATTAAAATCCAGGCTCGACCCTGGTGGGAAGCTCAGTTGGTTAGAGCATCATCCCTTTATGCCGAGGTTGTGTGTTCATTCCCCAGTCAGGACACATACAAGAAGCAACCAATAAATGAATAAATAAGTAGAACTACAAATTGATCTGTAAACAAACAAACAAACAAACCCTGGCTTTGTCTTAGTAGTTTGCTAGTTATGAAAGTAATCAAAGTAGTAGAAATTAAGTAGATTGCTAGTTATCAAAGTAAAGGCACAGGCAAATGGGAATACATAAGACAGAGGAACAAACTGCAAGTGCATTTATTAGTTTGTACAACATATTCCAGAAATAAAGTAGAATACTATTTGATATGCAAAAGTTACTTGATCTTTGTGAACTTAGGCTGGTAAATTAATAACACTGCAGTCTTCAGTGCCTTGTTTCTGTTAGGGTAAAGTTATTTAAAGTTTACATCTTAAAAGTAATTATTTACATAAACTATTACATTTACCTTTAAATGTATCCTGAAATATTTCATACAGTGGTACTGCTGGCGAAAGACTGGAAACTGTCCTTGATGGACCCAGGTTTCTCACTGTGTATCTGATCTTTAACCTTTATACAGTGTTTCAGAGTCGTCTCTGTGTGTAGTTCCTGACTCGGAATGACTTCTTCCCTTGTCTGCAGGACTCGACCTTCAACAAACTCCAAAATCGGTTCAAATCCATTAGAACTTGTTGGGCTGTTATTAAATTCCATTGAAATGGGTAGTTTTTATATCATTATTTTTGCAAGAGGCCCATTTCTTTCTCCTATCCTTTCTCTTTTTTTCAGAGACCGAGTACTTACAATTACTCTCATAAACTGACTTCTATCAAAATAAATGTATGGAATGTATTATTGTTCCATATGAATAATGTGCTTTCGCTGTTTCTGAGGAACCATGCAATTTTAAATTCATTATACATGAATTCTAAGTGTTCTAACCTTGTGGCTTAGATAACTTTAGAAAAAAACTAACACAAAAAATGAAAAGTGACCAGTTAAACAAAGAGGTGGTAGTGTAAAGCAAAAAGTTTCTGTGGCAGCTGTAGAATAGGAATTTCGTATTTACATGCATGTCTGTTAAATGCTACTGAATTAGGTTCTAATTTGCCAGAGTATTTATAATTTACTGTATCAGATACAAATTATATATTATATATTTTATCAATATGACCATCACATTGTTGAAGACAATATAACTTTGACCTCCTGATATAACATTTAAAAAGACTATATACATTCTATTGGGGCACATTTAGATTTGTTTTTATTTTACTTGATTTCCAGGACTGCAAAATAGCGCCTTTCTATGAAAGGCACCGGACTCTAAAGAACATTATCTAAAGTGCTTTGTCTTCCATTTCTTTATAAAACTAATTGAACAGAGAGCACTCTGGTAGATCCATGATTTCATTAATTAGACTAGAATTGATCTGATCAAACCTGGACTCATTTTTTGAGGAAGGAGATAGCTATCTGTCAACCAAAATATTGAAGAATTTTAAGTTTTGATCTTTTAAGATATGCCTAGGAGGATATTTTTAATTTTGGTCATACTCTGGGGTAAATACTCATAAAGTATTATGAATAGAATTTTACCTGTAATGGAAAGGCAGGGTTAATACAGACGTTATTTTAAATATCTAAGCTTGCTTTTGAACCTCATTTGGCCACCTTGTGGGGCGTGTGCATGTGTTTTCACGTAGGCTTTTCTAAAGCATGAGATACTTTGTTTTATAAAATGTTTCTATTGAAATACCAATTGTTTAGCAACACCCTTTTCCACACTGAAGAGAAGAATAGAAAACACTAAATAGAAATAAGTTCTTAAGGGACAAGAGAAAGGCTGCCTGCAAGCGTTGCATGAGTCACTGTCTCCACCTAGTGCTGGCTTTCAGGAACTAAGATTCCCAGAGTCCTTACTGCTGCTGTCAAGCCCTGGTTTATGTTATGCACATGTGCGGTCAGTATAGCTGGGCTCGCTAGCGCCGTTACAGTTACGGTCTGTCAGCTCTTCATTTGTAAAACAAAATATGAAGAGGCCTATTGCTTTTACATAAAAGCTCATGCTGTGCTGGAACTCTGCAGTCTAATGGCCTTTGCTTTATGTGAACGTTTATTAGCCCTGGGAGTTGAACTTGACCAGTTCCTTTTAAAGATACCCAGATGGGTTGAAGTTATATAGGCACTGCAGCCAGGAACGTGAATCTTTTTATCAACAACCTGTCCCTTACCTTACAGCAATCCATCAGACCAATGGGCATCTAAACACTTGATTGAAGTAGCAGGCCCTGGATTTTCAGAGCATTTATTTCAAACCCTCGGGCACACAGGAAGAGACTAACAATTTTGGCTACTCACCTGGGAGAAAAACCAGGAGACTGTGGTTTCGTGGAAGTGAAGTGAAGTCAAGAAAGTGATCATTTGTTAGACGCTGCTATTAGTTCAGGCTGGAGAAAAGACCTTTGATTTTGGTCATGTTAAAACTGATGGCTCAGTTTCATTCCAGTTTCAGAGATGAAAATCTAATTTGAATTGGTTTATGAGGACAAGAGAGAACA
>PVKM010038435.1:0-14112 GCA_004027735.1 Carollia perspicillata
ATAACATTTAGAACAACAACTACCCAGATGCTTTAAAACACTGCATAAAAAGCTGCTCCTGCCTTGAAGTGTACTATTGGGCAGGATGCCAAAGGGAGGTCCCCAAGGCAATTAGAGCTTCTGAATCCAACTCCGACTGTCTGGGAAGTCAAATGAGTGCAGCTCGCTTAGCCATACACCATTTAATTTAAAGAGCATGCTCCTTTTTTTCTAAGCAAGCCAGTCCTCCGTGTTTCAACCTAGCTGCATTCTAATAAGAGATTTGTATGATCTTTATTCATAGAAAAAAGTTTTACATTACTTTATAGATATAGTATTCTTTGTTAATAAAGCAACCAATTAGACTTAATGACCACTTATCTGTAATTATTTTGCACATGCACAATTATTTTTACTGATTCATAATAAACACAATATTTATGAGTCCCTTAACATAAACTGAATAATGATGACTTCAGTAAGCATGGGAGGCCTATTTATCAGTGCTGGGTAGAGGCATCAAGGTTTTTGTTCAGTATGACTTGAACACTTAATAAAGTGATAATAGGAGTAGAAAACAATGCTATACAATAGAAATAAAGGAATGTTTCTATTTTAAAAAGTATCCCCTATATTTAAAGAACACACTTTTAAAGTATATGGATGGTTATATGTTACTTATAGCTTCTGGTAATATTCAATAGACCCGAACTATTCATTGCACATTTACTATGTATCAAGCCTCACTCTGGGCACTTTGGATTCATTTTCCTTAAACTTTATAAGGACACTTCACATACCTTTATTATCTTCTTTGTATAGAAGAGGAGACTTGACCATGGCCATAAATCTTAGTTGGGTATTTGAAACCTGGGAGTTTTTTTGTTTCCAAGACAGTGTCTTTTTGATTGTATCATACAAAGAATAATTAAGATATTTTAACTCTCATGATGATACGTTTCTCATATGTGAAGGAAGAGTTCATTTTTTATTAAACAAGCAAGACAGCTAGCTTCACACTGAAGATTTAGAAGAAAATCTGAAGGCTTTAGAGGTAGACAGCATTGGTTACTGATTATATGACACCTCTACATTATGAACAGAGATGAAGATACTTATCTTAGAGGGGTAAGGCAAAGATATAAGAGGACAAATAGGATTGTGTGGTACCAGGAATATATAGATTAAAAAGTAAAGGTCAGAGAATTTAAATAACAAAATCAGGGTCACATGAATTAATAGCAGAGCTGCCCTCAAAACCATATTTTCCGTATGTCTAATTGAAAAGCTATGGAGAGTAATAGTAAATTATAAACTTGAAAGCATTATTAATATTAGATATTGCTCAATACCATAAGTATGACAATATTGTTTGAAAATAATAAAATAATAAAGGGAAACAGTATTTCCCCAGAATACCTAGTAACAGTAAGATATCACTTATACTATACATGTGCTATATTATAGAAAAAGAAAGAAAGAATTCTGAAAAGACATATCAAATTATAGTTGATTTTTATTTCTTTTATTTATTTTCTTATATGTGGATACATTTGTATCCATTCATTTTCCATAGTGAAACTATATTACTTGGATTCTTACTAAAAGAACATGATATAAAGTAATTACATTTTGTGTCTCAATTTTATTTTTCTAAATATGCTTTTTCATTATATCCTGCTCATTTTATCTTGAAAATTAAAATTTTCATAAACTTCTCATTCTCATTGCAAGCTGAATTATTTTTGTGCTTATGATCGTTACTAAAAAGACATTAAGGCGATGCCTAGGGACAGTTTTTTCCATGTTGCAAAGGGAAAACTGAGCCCAGGACTTAGCTATGAAAAACAAATATTGCCTTTTCTTGTCCCTGGAATAAATTCTCAAACTTTGCTATAAATAAGACTTCTGTAAGACAGCAGTAAAAATCCAGATTCCCTTGTCAGAGATTTTGATTTGGTAGATTTCAGGTGTATTCCTGTCTCAACAGTTTAAAAAAGCTCCCAGGTGAGAATGGTAAAAGAATTCTCAGGTGTCTCACTAAAACTTTGCACTGTAGGACCTGGCCATCCGAGTATTGTAGTATATGAGTGAATATAATGGCACCATCCTATATCCGTGTATCAACAGATTACTGTTCAAACAGAAGACAGAAGACAGAACTGAAGAAAAATCATAAAAGGGATATTTTTCAAGAAGAATAAGTCATTGTTACAATTTTTAGAATGGCCTTGGTTAACTCTTAGTAATGAACGACCTCCTATGTCATTGACTTAACATGATAATTATTTTCCTCATTTACGGTATAGGCATAACTTAGAATGTCATTAGGGCTATTCTTGTGGTCATGCAAAATCTCAGACTGATGGAAATTTCCAGAATCACCTCAGCAGTGGCAAGAGTACATGGCAAATTGTTACCAAGCAGCAAGCAAGGTACTGCTGTCAGCCACTACCTTCTGGGCAAAACTCCAGAGGCTGAGATTTGGTGAAAAAGGAAAGGACTCTTTATTCAAAAGCTACATGATTTGTGAATAACGGCTTTCCACATGCATTAGTCATCTAAGCTTATTGACAAAGGCTAAAATATTTAACTCTTGAGTTCTAGCTTTAATCACATAAACTTATCAATTAAGACTAAAATCTTTAACTTTTGAGTTCCCCTATCATTCCCCTTGCTAGTTTTTAATTACCTTATTTCTTAAGATTAGTTTACAAACTAAAACAACATAAGATACAACTGCCATACAATTTTGGAAGAATGGCAGGCTGCTGCCTCAGATTCCATCCCTTCTAGAACATCCAAAGAAAAATAAGCTTCTCACCCGATGCCAGGCCAGACTAATCTTAGGCTGTGCCTGGGGGTCCTTCTCATATTTAAAATACTATCCTTTAAGGAGATGCAGGTGGCTATAGCACCATCATCCAGGCATCCTTGAGGAAGAGAAAGAGAGCCAGTCTTTCCCTTCCTTCTGTTTAAATCTTCTGGCCCATAATCCCATGTACAACAGGGGTGTTTAGCTTCTCAGCCAATCTCATCCCAGACTGTTTACTATTGCCTCTGGCAACCTCTTCCTATGACCTCTCCCTACTCCTCCCCTGTGGTCTGATTAGATCTCTCTGTATCAAAATCACAAATTGATGCACAAAGCCTCTGTCAGAAAAGACGCCCTCGCTTCTGCTTATATTTTATGTCATAGAAAATCATATGGCTATGCTAAAATCAGAGGAGTGGGAAAATTCAATTAGATCATATGTCCACAAAGAAATATAGCCAGCTGGTGAACATTTTAATCACTACCTTACATGCCAAACTCAAGCAGTTATAACATAATGTCGAGCTTACAAATCCCATGTGGGAAGTTTAAAACCTCAGATATTAATCCTAGTTGTACCACTAACTAACTCTCTGAATTTGGACAAGTCACTTAACCTCCATAACCTTCAGCTTCTTGACCACATCCAATCTCCCAGGTCTACTGTCAGAAACCAATGCAAGAATGTATATGAAGAACAGTGTCTGGCATGTAGAGTGACCTTGTGATTATCAGTCTTATTCATAGCTAAGAGTTACAATAAATACACCAAAATATTAATATTCTGAAGTGGACTAGCACAAAAAATTAAAAGACACTCTAGCACTTATGGATCATATATTTATTTAGCTCTGACTATTCACAAGGTACTAAGAAAAAAGATACACAAAAGTGAATAAAAATATGGTCTCTGATATGAAGAATCTTACAATGTTTGGGAAGTCAGGAAGTTAGACAACAAACACTAGACCAATAGTTTGAATATGGTAAAAGAAAGGAGCTATGGAAACCTGAGGAGATAAAATCAAACTTGAGAAAATGGTGAATCTTCTTGGAAAAACTGTCATTTCTGTTAGTACTATGCAGAAAAAAATCTTTAAAAGTATTTTAAGATGAATATGTAGTAGTAGGGAAACACTCAAATATTGGTGTTATAGGTGGTGTTTCTAAGAAAAATAAATGTAGGTAGATAAATGATTGATGGATATAGATATGGATAGATTGATAGAGGGTTAGATGGACAAACATTTAGCCTGAAAACCCTCTTATTTGAGAGAATAAATGGCTCAATTACCAGAGTGTCATAAGAAGCACTGCACTCATAGTTTGTCTAGAATCTAAGGCGCGACTCACTCATAGGATCAGAACAGCCTATTTTCATTCACCTTTTTGTTTGAGTATGAGTGAATAAATGTTTAAGTACATTGTCCTCACTTGGGTAACAGAATAATTCTGTTTTCTAAATTCAATTTCCATATTGAGTTGTGTTTTGTGCAGTCAGACATTGTTCTCCAAATTACAATTCCTTTTGGGTGTACTCCCAGCCCTTGAGTTTGGATAAAGAAGTCCTGCAAAGGGATGGAAATTGCTAAAGAGTGACTTAGGGAATCAGGCATGTGACAATTTCCATGAATGTCAGGCATGGTAATTTGCCACAGGGAGAAACAGGTCATTCTGTGCACCATTATCAGAATTGTGGTGCATAGACTAAGTAGACAACTTAATCTTTCTCTGATTCAACCACTCATTATTCTTGTCTTCATAGTGCTTTGTATTCAGTCACTGCTGAATTCTATAAGGCCCTTTCAATACAGAGAAACTATTAAGATAGGCTATCTCCTTTATTAAATTGAAAGATTGAGATTATTCAAAATTCTACTTATAAATGTCTGACAGCCAAGGAGCTATTTAACTTGATATATAACTTAAATGGGTCCAGACACCATCAGATATGAGATTGAGGCTTCAATCTACCTAATGCAAGAAGAGAAATTTCCCCTTTTTTCTGTGGGTGAAGTGTTAAATACAAAAACCTTGATTTTCAATTATAGCACTTGAGCTCTTTCTATTGAACCCTTTCTTATTGCTGCTTGGTAGGTATGCCAACTTTGCCTGCAATATAAATCAATCAGGTATATTTCATTTTGATTTTTTTATCATGATTCTTGGGGTTCCTTAACAAGACATTCACACTAAAGATCCAGATATTCAGAATGAACATTAAAGAAATAAGACAGTGAAGAATTTGATTTAATAAATGAAATAAAATGGAAGATACGAATAGCAAAAATGTGGCAACTATATTCTCCACACTTTCAATTTTTCTGTTAACCTATAATATTCTAAAAATAAAGTCTATTAATTTAAGAAACATGCAACCATCATTGCTTACAATGCATAGCCAGGAGGGTCAAATCTAGAAAGTTAATTCAAGTGAAAAAAATAGCTAATCTTAAACTTCCATATTGCATTATTACTTGTGTGCATGCATTTACAAGTTTTAAACTTTCTCACAGTAGCAGAAAAAAAATGGAAACATGTAGTGAGGCAAATATAATGCTAGAACAGTTTCAGTGTCAAACATTGCCCCTAACACTAAGATTTCTACTTGTGGTGGCATTTGCATGTTTTGTTCAAATAAAGTGATTTAATTGAAACAAATAAAATACCTAGGATGTTATTCAGTAGTATATTTGCAAATATATTTTGTAGCTTCTTTTTGAAAGGTTCTGTGGGGAAACAATGATGGAAATGACATATTATGCACTTTAAAAGTTTGTATCCTAGAAGTGTAGATGACAGATGAAAATCTATGACTAAACATGGGTCTTTACAGAGAAGCTTTAGTGGTTCCGTGTTATGACAGTGGAATTCATAAGCACTACTCAAGAGCAAACACTGAACATGCCTGCCTCTCTCAACACTGAGCTTCAATTAAATCATTGCTTTAGTTCAAATTTCAGACAGTTTTTACTGAAATGATCAATACACAGGGGTAATTATGAAAGAGAGGACAACAATGCATTTTGGAAGCCACAATGTTTAAAAGTAAAAGAGTCAGTATTGCCAGGAAGTAAGAAATCCCAAGAGACCTAAACTATGTTCATCATTTAAATCGGAGGATATGGACATATGGCAATCAAATTCCTGATCAAAATGTTTGGAGGCACTTTCATGCCAAAAATACTCTTTGCAGCATCATGTATTTAGACACTCATATGCCTCCAGAGCATGTTGGCCAATAAAGCATATTTCCACTTATGTTCTGCCAAGTCTTACTCATTAGCTAGAAAATCTTATTTTGTAGCTTTTATAAAAAGAATTTGCACAACCATATTTCAAAGTTAAGATTTTTATACTTTATTGTGTTTGTTTTTAACTTGCAATGTTACCAAAGTACTGAAGCTTGATTTTTGAACATTAATTTCAACCTTGTCTTTCACCAAATCTTGGTTACAGATGCTAATAAATTTTAAGAGTTAATCAATGAAAATGTTTTCTGGTACTGCTAACTCTCTGCTCATAGACAATTATATAATAAAAATCAGAAAGAAAGAAATAAGAAGTAATACAAGGGTATGAAAAAATGGATCAGAATTTCCACCTATAGCTAAACCATATAATCGAATTCAAATGTATATGGGAAAATGTAAATACATTACTTAGTTATTTGTACTATTTTTACCTCAGTTTTTGATGTATTAATTAAAAATATAGTCAAATCCCTCAGCTTTTTCTTTGTAAAGTCGGTGTTTGACTCAATAGAAACCGAGACCCCTTTAAAAAAGTCTAGGGCGTTTATATACTTCCAGCAGGATAGACTCAGGCTTTGTGTTCTCTGGTTTACTATACATCAATATATGTTTAAGACTGAACCTAAAACTGGGAACAGACATGGCTAATGATTCCTTTAAAATGCCAAATTACTTGGACTTATTGTTATGCTTTAGAGATTGGTGTTATTGGAGAAAAGATACCACCTAAGTCTTCTATTGCTGGGTAACAAACTACCACAAACCTAGTGACTTAAAACAAGTTACCTCAAACACAGCGGATTAAAACAACACCCATTTAGCCCTGGCTGGTGTGGCTCAGTGGACTGAGTGCTGGACTGTGAAGGAAGGGTTGCTGGTTTAGTTCCCAGCCAGGGCACACACCTTGGTTGCCCACTAGGGGTACATGAGAGGCAACCACGCATTGATGTTTCTCTCCCTCTCTTTCTCCCTCCCTTCCCCTCTTTCTAAAAATAAATAAATAAAATCTTTTAAAAACCCATTCATTTATTATCTTATTTTCTGTAGATCAGAAGTCCACGCATATTATAATTGGGTTCTCTTTTTAGGCCTCACAAGGCTGAAAACATGGTGTAGTCTAGTGGCATTCTCACCTGAAGCTCAGGGTTCATTTGAAAGTTTATTGGTTATTGGCAGAAATTTGTTCCATGTGAATGTAGGACTGGGGTCCTTGCTTTCCCTGGAGTCAACTAGAGACCATTCTCAATTCTAGAGGCCTTGCCACATTGTCCTTTCCACAACATGGCATTTTGCTCCATGCAGCTCATCAGGAGAATCTCACTTTGGTTCTCTCTTTCAGTTCTAAGGGCTGAGCTGAGTAGGTCAAGCTACCCAAGAGAATCCCCTCTGGATTCACTGAAGCGAGCTGATTTGGGACCTTAGTTACCTCTGTGAAATCCTTTCTGCCTATAGACTAACATAATCACCAGAGTGATTTCTCATCACACAGATAAGCCAGGAAAATGTGATTACACAAGGGGACAGAAAACTTGGGTCATCATAGATTTCTGCCTGCACACACACACACACACACACACACACACACGTGTGTGATAATATGGTAAAACTTTGACAAAGTAGAAGTGAAAAAGATGTGAACTGGACAATTTTACACAATAAAATAGAAAATATTTTCTAACTATGAAAACAAATTAGTACCCATGATTTTATTCTCATGTAACTCAAGAATTTAGAAAGATGTAGTAAAGCTTAAAATTATTATAGCAATTTCATTTTCTTTTATGGAAAATCATGGTAAATTCTATAACTAACTCGATGATCATCAGTTACTTTGAATAACAATGGCTAAAGAGATGAGGCATCAGAAATCAGAAATCTTATCCTTTGACTCTTTATTTTTGAATTTTTGGTCAGGAAGATAAATAATTTTACACTTCTCCTTCTGTTTAATTAGTGACTATATAATATGTCTTTCTGAGGTTTCCATTTGGGCTCAGGGTATGCAGGTTATATTATTAAACAAATATTTTTGTTTGGGAGCATGACAATTTGTTTTCCTTGACCGTCCCTGGAGTCTCAAAGCAGTAGTTATGGTCCATTGTCTTAATTACTTCTGGATGCAAATCATATGATATTGCAGTATATATATTCAGGAATAGATTAGCCTCAGTTTGCCCGTGTTATATAGCAAAATGTTTAGATGACCACTGTGACTGAAATGAAAACTTTTTCTTGTCGTTGAATGGGCTGCATAACATATTTTATCTTTTTTCATAAGATTGTGCTTGAGAATATTACACAGTGATTATATCACAACATGAAGATAAAAAGCTTTAATTGAAATAAGTATTATCATTAAGATTTATAAGCAGACCTATCTTAATTCAAATCTTGTATAAAGTTATTAGCAGTTGAAAATGTTCATAAGGCATAATAAAACCAAGGAGAAAAGATGCAAAAAAGGTAAAGAGTTTAGAGCAAAACAAAACTTCAATCAGTCATTATCAAAAGAGGTGGTCAAAGTAAACTTAGTATGAAAGATAAAAGTTTCATGGAATTATATTTTCAATTTAAGCAATCCTGCTTAATCTTATGAGGTAAAATACTATATAGCCAATAAGAGTTAATTCTCTAACTATGAAAAATAAAAGTAATGTTTGTGAAGTGTCTGGAATCTTTGTTTACCAAAACATATTCTTTAAGAACCAAAATTTGGTTCATGCCCTTTGTGAAGTATAGTATGTTTCCAGTTTTTTAAATTAAAGCAACTATAACATGCCTATTCTAGAATATGGGAATCATATCATCAGCATAAACTTCGATGAGTTATTCATAGAGAGAACAAGAATGAAATATAATGGGCATGTGGTTGGAACCAAGTTACATGGAAGGGTAAGATACTATCTGTAATCCGAAACTCAAAGTTATGCCAATGCAAACTAATGAAATACAATTTTCTTCTGGCTTGTATAATATAAATATAGTAACTATGAAAACAAAAGTAGCAAGAACAACCATAAGCTCTGTATGACACTATGTGATTTTTGTAGTTCTTTCATAGGCAGTGATTTCTTGGACATCAGGCCTAGAAATAAATATTAGTATTACCACTTTAGACCTTGAGGTCCTCGCCCTTGCTTATTATTCCCTCTACAAAACTACTCTTCATTCTTCTGATCCCAGATCATGCATTTTTATTTTTGCATGTATCATTTCACTTGTCACCTTTGAGAGGTATTTCTGACCCACCAAAGTGAGTTAGTTTTCTTGGATTAGTTTTGCCATTCATAGGCTTACTTCTTTAAGAGCCATGTTAGAAAGGTGGCACTTGATGCAAAGTTTTTAAGTGGCAGATGAAAATGCTGCTCAATTTGCGAATGAGGAAATAGAATCCCAGAGAATAAAGTGACCTAGAAGTCAAAGTTAGCAAATAGCAAAGTTGGGATTTAAATTCTGGTATACAGACTAAAAACTCTTGTTTTCTAATATGCTATAGTGTTCCAATAAATTCCTTAGAGCCTTTGTTCTAAACTGGGTGTGGTTTCACTGCCCAGGAACCATTTGGCAACATTTCGAATCTCTTTTGGCTGTTTCCACACATTACGTGTGTGTGTGTGTGTGTGTGTGTCATTGTGTGTTTGGGAGGGGGGTCTTACTGGCATCTACTGAAGCAAGTACAGGGATGCTATGAAACATGCTACAATACATAGAACAGTTTCTCAACAACAAAATGTTATCCAGTCCAAAATGTCAATCATGACATAATTAAGAAACCAAGCCTTAGAATACTTAAAAGAATAAAGGCAATACACATGTCATTATGTACTTTTGACATACAAAAAGTATACAAATAACACTTAAATTCTTTCATTTTGTAACACTTTGCTAAGGACTGTTCTGAGACTCTCTAGTATCCTGTGAATAAATTTACACATTAAGATCTTTATAGGAAAGCACATATTAATTTTAAGATTAATTTCTAATTTTGCCACACAGATGACTTGACAATGAAATTGTCAATCTTCATATCTGTGAAAGTGCAAGTGAGAGCTATGCAGCAGAAAGAAAGAACTCCTACCCTTAAGGACAGCATGGATGGACTGGAGAGCATTATACTAAATGAAATAAGCCAGGTGGTAAAAGACAAATGCCATATGATCTCACCTATAAGGGGAATCTTATCAACAAAACAAACACATGATCGAGAGACATGGAAATAAGGAACAAACTGACAGTGACCAGATGGAGGGGGAGGAGGATAATGAGGGAAAGAAGAGGAACTTGTATAAAAGACCCACAGACATGGACGACAGGGTGGAGATTGACTGTGGGAGCAGGGGTTGGGGGTGCATGCTGGGTGAGGCAGGGGAGAGCAGGGGGGGAAACTGGGACCACTGTAATTGAACAACAATTTAAAAAACAAATACTGTAGCCTGAATAACACAAAGAATAAAAAACATAGAAAGTAAAAGCAATCATTTACTATAAACTATCATGGAAAAATCACACGCATTTCAAGCCTAAGAAGTGGCCTAGAAACAATTGTGTTTTTTTTCTGCTATTTATGACTGTGAATCAGTGACTCAGTCAGATAAGAAATGGATGAAAAGTTGTATGAGCACATAGAAGGTTGGTTGGTATAGGAAATCTGTGCTCAATTTTGAAAAATGTAGTGGTACTTAGGCTACCAAATCTGCAGTTGCCTACAGATGCCAAGAGCAGATAGGCAGCCCTGCAAGCACTGTCAGAGCAGAGTGGCTCAGCACTCAAAGAAAGGTTCGAGACCACCAGAGTCAGAGAGAGGGCCGTCGCAAGCAGACACTCGAGCGTCATTCACTAACAAAGTATAACCCCTTGCCTCTGGCAAGAAGGACTGGTTTGTTTATTCGTCTTTGCACATTCTCTCTAATTAGAGGCTTCCCCTTCGATCTCTCAAAATCAACCATTAGAAAGATGAAGATATTGATTAAAAGGGTTATTTAAGACAATGGCAACCTAAAATATATATTATGTTCAATGAGCATAAGTGGTTCTTTTACTGCATTAAGCAAAAATGCAAATCGATTTGCATATATCTCACTGCAACAAAAAACTTATTATCAACATTTCCTTCTAATTTTTCATGAGAGAAAAAAATAACTTCAGGATTGTCTTTTGCTTATACAACTGTTTATTTATTGTCTGTCTCTTCTAACACTAGACTAATGACACTTTGATTAAAAGTGTGGAGCTTGTTTATCTTCTAAGCTGTATGCTTTGGACATGAAGAGTACACAAGGACCTGCCCCATGTAAGTGTTTAATAAATGCATAAATGGACAAAGTGAAGGTGAAATATGTGCAATTTTCTTACCAAAGTGTATATATTAGGATCACATAACTTCTGTATTATTCTGCTAGGATTTCTTTAACAAAGCATTATGGACTGTGTGGTTTGAACAGAATTGTTTTTCTAACAGTTCTAGAAGCTTTAAGTCCTAGATCAAGTTATCAAGAAGGCTGGTTTCTTCTGGAGCCTCTGTCCTTGGCTTGCAACTGCCTGTCTCTTCACTGTGTTTTCACATGGTCTTCCCTTTGTGTATGTGTCTGTGTCCTAATATCCTCTTTTTATCAGATGAGGAGTCATATTAGATTAGCCTCCACCCTAATGACCTCATCTTAATTGCCCCTTTAAAGGCTTCATTGTCAAATACAGCGATATTATGAGGTACTACGGACTGAAGCTTTAATGTATGAATCTGGGGGGCGGGCACAACTCATCTCATAACAAAAATCTACTGCAAAGTGAATGCATTGCAATATACATTCTATTTCACAATATGCAACTATTTTATTCTCTTCTATTTTACAATATGGAACTATAATTCATGTGGCTGTTAAGCACCTACCAATTTAGTATTACATTTACCTATTCAAAGTTTTGTAGGTTAAACCTAGTAATGTACACTATACTAAGTGATTGCTTTTGTATATAATTTTCATAATAAATAGTAACCATTTTTTCCATAGGGCCCAAGATAAAAAGATTGCAAATTAATTAAGCTTAAAGAAAACAAGGTTTAAGAATTAAACTTTTTAAGAGAGGGAAGATGGAGACAGAGTAGGAGAGAGCAGATTTCACTTCCCCCTACACACAGGAGGAAAACCTGGCTAATCCATGGTGCAGCAGAGCAGAGAGACAATAGTACCCCAGTGTATTTGAAAATAAGAGTCCACAAAACTGTAGTGGACACTGAAAAAGCAGAAACCAGATGGTAAGAAGGATATTTCAAAACAGTAAGGTCCCGGGGACCAGCGCAGGGACTGGGGTGCGTTTGTAGGCCCAGACACAGCGCCCAGAGCTGGCACTGGGTCTACCACAGACTTTTTGAAAGTGGAGGGCCTGCTGCAGTCCTTGGGAGAGAGCTGGGTCACCTGTTCCCTCCCTCCCCGACACACCACGGTCTGGGCAATACCAGGAGAGGCCTGGTCGCGCAGAGAGGGGAATAAGGACAAAGAGGCAAGAGGCACAGGGCTGTAATTACCCATGGAGTCTGTGGTCACCAGCTCGGGAAAGCAGAGAGACAGGCAGTGAGGCACACTGACCCCCATAGTCGCTGGTCTGGCTGGAGAATTGGGCTACACAGGGTGGCAGGCTTGAGTAGGAGGAATTTATCAAACAGTGGGGCTGGGTAATCTGCTGTGACAGCCCCACAGCTGACTCCCAACCCAGCCAGGTAGACACCCCAAGGTTACTCAGGAAGACACTGCATCTCTCTGTAGCACTGGGAAGGGTTTTGGCCCAAACCTGTGGACAGAGGCAGCCTAGCTGAGCCAGCACCCCTGCACCCCAGCCTCCAGTAATAATCAACGGGGAAAAGTGCTCTGAAGAAAACCAGGATTGCCCCATCTAAGATATTGGGGAAAGGAGCCAGACTAGCTCTTGGGACAGTGCTTGCAAGACAGGCTGAGTAAACATCGGGAAGGGAGAAATGCCACACCAATCACTCCCCAGCCTCCTGCAGCCAGCAAGACCAGAAAAAAAACGGTTTGGCCAGTTTGAAACCAACAAAAGGTGTGGGGTTTTTTAATGCTACTTTTGTAAGTAATCTTTTATTTTATTATTATTTTTAAAATTTTCATTACTCTTTTATCTTTTAATTGCTTTTTCCTCTCTTTCCATCTTTCTTGATTTAGTTCTTCATCCTTCTTTCCAATTTTATCTCTTCTTTCTCCTTCTCCCGCATTTTTTTAAATACCCACAAGTGTCAAAAAACTTAGAACTGTGAAGAGACCTGAGGGAGACTCAAAGAGGGGGAAATCCAACAGCTGAGACAGTGAGACAAATTTCACTCGGCTATTGCAAGGAAACTGCAAGTTGCTTCATATTTGTATTATTATTATTTTTCTTTTTTCATTATTCCTACATCTTTTATCTTAATAGTATTTCTGTAATCCTCTACTTTCTGTATTGTCTTCTTTGCTTGCCGGGTTATATTGTACCATTTGACAGGTTTCCCCTGTTCTCTCTTCCACACTGTATTGCTGGTTTACTGTCCTTCATGTGAATTGTGTTTCATCAGCACACTACTCAAAGTCCTATACCCCCTGCCCATGTTATTCAGATTACATAGATTCTGGCATATGGATGTTGCTCTAATATTATTGTAAATAATGACTGTTCCACACAAGTGTAAATACTTCAAAGCACCCTTCCCAGATTTTAGCCCGCATTTCAGTATCCTGAACTCTATTATTGTGGAGGTTAACTCTATTCTCTCACACACTACACTTATGTACTACCCTTTACTCTCACCTTACCCCATAATCTGACTTCCCACAACTTCACTGCTTTCTAGATCCAACTCACAAACCTTCCCTCCCCAACAAGAGCCTTATCTTCTTCCCATCCTTTCTTAAAAGTGGCCAGTTGGGTTGAGGAACATGGTTAACACTGCACATAGCCAAAAGATCTCCTATCTCTTATACTGGCTGCTACTGTAAATATCATAGGATACTCCCCGGCTGTCTTAAACCATTTTGCCTCCCCCTCCAACTGAGCACAAAAAAGAGTAGGTGGAAGTGG
>PVKM010038436.1:0-14105 GCA_004027735.1 Carollia perspicillata
GGACATTGAACAATTTGCAAAAGGGAGGAGCAATTATAGTTGCTGTTCCTTAGATCCTTTAGGACCGGCAGGCACTGCCCTCGGGACTCTGCACATGTCATCTCATGCACCCTGTAACTTCATGAGCCTGAGAAAGATTGAGCAGCCCAGAGTCTGGAGCTGGTGGGTGGTGGAGCCAGGTCTGGTGCCCAGGCCTCTGCAGCGTGAGCCACCCCCACCCGCTCTGTGAAAACGGGTGTAATTCGGAAGCAGTTACACCTGGTGCTCTTTAGTCTTAAAAAGTTAAAGGAATAATGACAGGTTTTAGCCCTGCAGCAAACTATAACTGGTTCTGAAATGTAAAACCTGGAAAAGGGAATGAACAGACAACACCCAGGAGAAAAACTGTAAAAACTCCCTAGATTTTAGGAGGAAATCCAAAAAGAGAGAGAGAAAAAAAAACATATCAGAGCAAGAGTTTTTCTGGGACTATCTTTAAATTCATTGATCTTGTGTGCATGGGTATATACACCATATTTTATGTTGTTAAAAATGCTTTTACTATCCCAGATCTCAAAAGTAAAATTTTCTCTCGGGGGCCAGTGCAGGCGGAACACTAGAGCTTTTTTTTTTTGCACTAGAGCTTTTTGTTAGCAGCTGTGTCTTCAGAATCAGAACCAGAACCAGATGGCAGCCGGAAACTGGCTGCCTTTTATAACTCTGGGCTCATCACCCCTCAGGGGAAGCAGGGGCCCTCCTTCCCCTGCTGTGTCCCTCACAGGGGTCCAGTGCCGGTGAGATAATGACGGCCCCACTAACTCCTGATCTTGTCATGTCTTTAGGAAGGACCCACTGCTGCGCTCCACACAGAAATAATGAGGTGCCATCCTCACCCTTCTGGAGCTTAGGATCTCGGGGCGAGTTCTTTCCTTTTGAATCCCACATTCCCAAAATGTCAAATATTTTTGACAATGATCTTCAAGCGTGGAGGGTTTTTAAGAACACGGAGATGTTTGTGGCACAGAGATCAACGGTACCTTCTAGAAACATCTAGATTCCAGGATGCTCTGGACTGAATTGTGTCCCCTCAAAATTCACATGTTGAAGCCCTGTCCTTCTCCCCGCCTCCATGTGAGTGTCCTGGAGCTAGGGCCTGCAAGGAGGAATACGGTTAAATGAGGTCCTAGGGGTCGAGTCCTGGTCCAGTGGAACTGGTGCTTTTATAAAAAGAGGAAGAGATGCCAGAGTCCTATCTCCATGTGGGCGTGGTGTGGAAAGGCCACGCGGGCCCACAGCCGCAGGCAGCCCCCTGTGAGCCAGGAAACCCAACCCTGCTGGCACCCGGATCTCAGACTCCCAGTCTCCAGAGCTGTGAGAAAATTAACTTCTGGTAAGCCACCCAGTCTGCAGAATTTTGTTATGGCAGCCCTAGCAAACTAATACATGTACTGTATGTGACAGTGCCATGTTTAGATTAGGGGTACAAAAATTATTATTAAAATGGTATCACTCAGATTCTTCCTGTCAGTTCAGGGGCTTAATGGGCATGTTATTTTGTCTGGTCAGCTCCCCTGACCTCCCTTGGGGAGCTCCTTCATCCCCAGTCCACATAGTGCATGTGGAATTGTCAGTCACACTTCACTGCCCTGCCCTGGCTATGCTTATCACCGCACCCTATCACCTTGACAATGTGATCATACTTGGTACAGCGAAGGGCACACCAGACTAACAGGACTTATCAGAGCCCTACTTCCCATTTATATTCAGCAATATCATGTAGATTTACTGTTCATTGAGAGAACTTGCTTTTTCAGCTAGTTTTGCTGGGCTAGGATCTTAAAAGCCCAGGGAAGCCCGACTGCAATGGGAGAAAAGGAGGCTGACACAGAGAGGAGAGAAGAAAGACAAAGATGGTGTTATTTAAATGTCTGGTTTCAGTCACGTCTCGTGCCTACACCTGGCTCACCAGTTAGATGAGTGAGGAGATTCCAGCCTGACATAGAATCTGCTGATCCTTTTCTCGATCTCTCTCTCCTTTTTTTAAAGATTGTATTTATTTATTTCGAGAGAGAGAGGATGGGAGGGATAACCAGAGGGAGAGAAACATGGATTGGCGGCCTCACCTTGACTGGGGACCAAACCACAACCCAGGTATGGGTCTGACTGGGAATCGAACCAGCGACCTTTTTGCTTTGTGGGATGACACCCAACCCACTGAGCCATACAGGTCAGGGAACTGATCCTTTTCTCTTCTGTTAAGGGGAAGGGCAGGGATTGTTACTACCCAGTTTCTGTGGCCCAGACCTATGCTTCTCCTGATCTCTCCTCCGAGATTATCCAGCTAAAACCTCAGTTTCTTGTCTTTAAAACGAGAAGACCTGCTGTGAACTAATTTCATAGAGGGTCTAACACACTATTTGGCAGTAGCGGGTGCTTGGGGATGTTGACTCCTATCATGGAAAAGTCTCTATATGATCAGCCCAGGGATCTTCCCCGTGCAACTCTCTTCCTTTCCCTCATGAAAAACAAAGGCAATGAAGAGATTGAGACCAATGTCTGCTGTTTTGACAGTAAGATCCCCTCCCGGAGAAGGTTGCCTATCTGCACGACGGGGGAGAACAGATGTACATAAATCCTCTGCTTAAAATCATACTTTCTTTAGAAATTATTCTTGCCTACTTTTCTTCTTTCAGTTTAAGAATGAGAAGAAGCCATTCCCTCAGTGTCCAGGAAGGTTTCCTTCACCATGGGTGCTCTGTTTCCACTCTGAAGGAACTATTGGAGAGGGTTGGCCAGTCTCCCTTCCCTGGCATGGTCACGGGGACAAGCTTGCAAAGACTTGGCTGGGTCGTGGGCATCTCCTGTGCTGTCCACCAACACCGTCATATGGAAGACACCACCCCTGGGGTGAGGGTGTTTGGGAAAACTGGAGAAGCCCACAATTTGGGCTGAAGATAGGAGCAGTGTGGCATTGGGGATAAGGAAAGTGCAAAACCCTTCTGACTGGTCTTGGCCTCCTGGGATCCTGCAAATTTCATTCTTTGCAATCAAAAAGAATTACAGTATAAACTGCCCCACAGAAAGAAGTAGTCAATTTTGACAGACATCAGAATGGCTTCTGTTATCTGCCAGACCTTGCTAAACAACCAACCAGAGCGGGACAAGGTTCACACTCGATTGGCAGACCATTAATCCTCACACTCTGGAGAGCCTGGCCACAGCCTTTCTGGGAGTCATACTGCCCCTCAGGCAAAGCCCGCTGTCACTCTGACAGCAACATTACCCCATCTCAGCCTGGTGTTGAGACTTCCACTCCCCCTCCCTTTTGGCCCCGCTGGCAAAGGGGAACTTGCCCTATATGTATCAGACACCGCATGCACCGACCTTGTTTGGTCCCTACTCTGTGAAGCGAGTACCTGTCCTCATTATATAGAGGAGGAAACTGACTGAGCCTTAGAGATATGAAATAACCAGTTGG
Source organism: Carollia perspicillata (assembly GCA_004027735.1). NCBI lineage: Eukaryota > Metazoa > Chordata > Mammalia > Chiroptera > Phyllostomidae > Carollia > Carollia perspicillata. Next base: position 3,458 of record PVKM010038436.1, read on the forward strand.
AAGGGGAAGGACTTGCAAGTCGGTATGACTAAAATTCCTACTGCAATAAAAAAAAAATTCCACATATTTACGATTCCTGTTCCTAAGGCCTGCAATGAGGGGAACAGGCCAGCACATCCCAGCTCATTTCATGGGCTTCATCTCTCTAAGAATCTTCATCTCTTTCACTCTTAAAGAGAAAACCACCCTCCCACCACCATTCTCCCAAGAGAGGGGAGGCGGTCCCTGCTTTGCTTCCTCTATCAACCGTGAGCGGGCCTGGCGCATGGTTCCTTACCTGCTTACTCAGTGAATAGCTCAGGCCTCTTCACTGAAGCCCCTGTTGGCCTCAGAGTGACCCATGGCCCTTATTACAATATTTTCTCTCAGTTGGCCTGGCAGAGACACTGAAGTAAATGGTCCAGCTCTGGGGGGCAGATTTGCTTAAAGACCAGTGAGTGGCCAGCCAAACCCCAGGCTGCAGGCTAGACCCTACAAGTGATACCCAAATGCACATTTCAGCAAGGCCCTTCTTGAGAAACCCCTGTTTTCAAGGTTTTGAGAAATTTTCAAATGACTATCTTTTGCACTTCCCTCCAGCAGCTGGAGTGCCAGCCTGGGAGGACAGACAGTCGGTGGTTCTTGTCCTCCTCTGACGGCTGCCCCCACAGTGGTGATTTCAGGTCCTGGCAGCAGAACAGGCATAAATGCTCCGGTGTTTGCCTCTTAATTGGTTTAAGGCCCTTGCTCATCCCATGTCCATTCTCATTAATCAGTAACTGGAGTCAGCTGTCTACGAGGGATTTTTAATGGTATTTTAATGTCATTTTATTTTCCTAAAATGTCAGCTGAACAGCCAAGGAAATTTCCCTTCAGGGTCCTTGGAGGTTGTTCTGAACTGAAATAAACTACCACCATGGTCGGCTGAGCACTAAGTGAAAAACAGCGTTATATGCCAAATTAATATTTCAGGGAAGAAGATGTGTGAACCTGCACTGATGTGTCTGCCAGCACCATCTCCACCTTTAGCCACAAAGCCACAGAGACGACTGCCAGGCTGGAGGCACTGGCGGCCATCAGTTAGGGAGCTGGAATCAAAAGAGAGGGAGAAAGGGTCATGGTGAGTAGTAGGTCTCTATTCTTCATTCAACCAAGGCAGACTCCATGCACAAGGGAAGGAGGCAGTGATAGCATTTTTAAATGCCTTCATTCTGTGAGAGGACTTCAGGGTGAAAAGCAGTGGGTCAGGGCTTATTAGGAACTACAGCTAAAGCCTTAAGAAAAAAAGATACTGTGGAAGAATGATCATGAGAGATAAGGCAACTTGACAAAGGCAGGTTACAAAACTGAATGTACAGTACTGTCCAGTTTTTGAAAACTATGAGAAAGAGAAAGAGTGCACATATATGAGTGTCAGGGTTCTTAAGCCCGACTTTGCAATAGAATATTCCAGAATGTGTGTGTTTAATACAGAGCCATTGCCTCTACCCCTAGAGGTTCTAATTTATTAGATCTAGTTTGAGGTCTAGGTGTCTGTATTTTTTTAAAAAACTCCACAGGTGATTCTGATGCACAATAGGCATTGAGAACTAGTATATACAGTGGAAAAAACAAACAGATAGCTTTATGGGTATTTCTGATTTTTCTCCCTGTGTTTTTCTTATATTTTCCTATATTATTTTATGAATATGCACTACATCTACCATCAGAATAGGTTATTACTAAAAATCATAACTGAACTTATTAGGAAAAATTGTCCTAGCAATGACAATCATAACAATGACTAACATTTATGAAGTGCTTTCTGAGAGCCAGGCACGGCTTTATTTGATGTTGTCATTCAGTCCTTACAATCACTCTGTGATGTAGGCACTAGGATTTCAGCCACTGTGCAGATGAGGACAGCAGAGGTCCAGGATGTTCTAGCTCCGACAAGGGAGTGACGGGCACAGAGATGGTTACTTACCCCCTTACCCCGAGGCTTACTCACACTTGCTCCTGTGCTCCAGGGGAAGGGTGAGGAAGGCACTGCGAGTTGGAGGAAGTCCTGTGTGGTCCCACAGGTCCAGGCAGCACGGGCTCCCCTCTAATTACATCACACAGGCCAACAGTCCCTGGGCCTCACCGGGGCTTGCCTTGGGCCTCCCAGAGGTCATGGGGAGTTCCCACTCTGCATTTCTGTTGGTGTGCAATTCTCTCCTGAGACTTCTAGAGTTTGTTACAAGCTGAAAGGAACAACTCTGTCTCCATGTAAGCTAGAGAGAGGCAGGGGGAAAAAAAGAAATTGAACACCATGGGATACTGGCTGGCTATTAAGATGTGTTATAATAATACTTTTAAAAGTCCTTAATTAAAGGACTTTAATTAAAATCTTTTTAAAAAGTCTTAATTGTTTTTTTTTAATTGAAGTGGAGAGTGAAGTTCTACGAAGTGCCCCAGGCCGTTGTACGTGAGGATCAGGATGTGAAACTCTACAGGGTTTTCCCCTGGGCAGAGGATGCAGTCCTCATTGGATTATTTCCCCATTTCACAGGTGATGGTGCCCAGTCATTAAGGGACTTTCTGAAAAAGAACATAAGGTGACTTTCCGGCCAGAGCCAAAGATCTTTGCTAGTTTGTGGATTTTAAAGATTTTAATAATTCAACAGGTGTTTCAATTCATTCTGTTTTACAGCAAGGTTGCCAGATAAAATATAGCATGCCCAGTTGGATCTGAATTTCTGATAACAGACAATATTTTTTGGTAAATGATGTCCCAAATATTGCATGGAACATATTTATACAAAAATATTCATTGTTTATCTGAAATTGAAGTTTAACTGGGAGTCCTGTGTTTTTATTTGCTAACCAGGGCAGTCCTGTCTCATGGGAAATTGAATTTATTTTCTCCTTGGTGACTGTTTTCTCTTTTCTGTGTCACCAGCTCGATGATTTGGAGGCACATAAACCAGAAAATTAATTCCACGCAGCCCCTCTGTGCCAAACACCCACAGGACCTTTGGTAGTGGGTGTTACACATTCCAAGTGCATGCATGCACGCACACCCTATGCACAAGCATTCACATATACTCACACACCTCCCAACACTCACGCACACCCTTTCACACACAGACAGATGAATGCATTCATGTAAGGTACAAATGGACTTCAGTTTCTCCTAACATTCTAAAATGCAAACCCCTCACTGTTTATGCATATTTTCATGGCTTTCCAAAAGCATAAATTTCCTTTTTAGCTGGTTCCTGTCCATTCAAGAAGAAAGTGGTATCTCCAGCTTGCTTTGTGTGTACACCCGCACCGATCCGGCCTCCCGTGGAGAAGGTCGGCAATAAGACACTGTCTCGTGTTGCAGAACGTTTGAATTTTTCTTTCCTGACACTGCATTAAACTGACTCTTTTAGTATAAGGGTAATGGCAGTTGTCTGAGGGTCAGATAATGGATGCAATTTAATAACAAGGAAAAATACAAAGCTGAGAATTGAAAGCTTCAGCCGTATAACACTTATTTATTGCTTATAAAATGAGAGCAGAAAAATTTTAAAGTCTTCTCAGGAAGCAGTATAGCATTGAAACCTGTATGGTTTTGCAAACCAACATCACCTCAATAAATTAAAATAAATTAATTAAATAGATAGATAGATAGATAGATAGATAGATAGATAAGCAGTATAACATAATGGGTAAATGAATCATTCCTAGAGCCAGGCTACCTGAGTTAGTAGCTGGCCAAGTTACTTAATCTTGCCTGTGAAGTGGAAATAGTAACAGTCTGTCTCGTGGAGTTGTGGTGATAATTAAGTAAATATATAAGAGTTGTATGAAATATTTACACATAGATGCACGAAAGAGTGCACATAGTATTTACTATTATAATTACCTCTTATTTTCCAGACACAGCAGTAATCTTTTTACATACATAATCCTGTTTAGTTGCCAAAATAAGCCTGTGAGGTATGTGGACGTGAAGAAAGGAAGCTCAGACCGGTTAAGAAACTTGCCCCTGGTCACGGAGCTAGCATGCAGCAAAACCAAGATTCAAGTACTATCAGTCCCAGTATAAAGCCATTGTTTTCTTGCTTATCCAAAGTTAAGATGATAACAGATGGAAAGTACCTGTTTTCCACCTGTTAGGTGGAAAGGTGGTAGCTTGCAGGTATGTGGGCCAACATTCCCTCTCTGGGTGTTGCTTCTGTGGAGTGGGGTGGGAGGGTGTCAGGAGAGGTTTGGAATGGTACCCTTGGTAGAGAGGACAATACCCATTGTTCAGTTGCAGACCTGACTCAAACATTTGCCAACCAGATCAGAACTGTACTTTCCTTTGACCTCTCCCAGTAAATCCCCAGGAGACAGCAAACCTGGACTCGGCCTGACTCCCCTTCATTAAGACAATGGAAGTCAGGGCTGATCTACCAGCATGGGGCGCGTTCAAGCAGCAGCCCCAGACTCTATCCTGGACTCTCCCGTATTCGCACTCTGGACTAGATGATTTCATGCAGTCCCTCCAACACCACCTGTGGGCTGATGACTGCCCCATGCAATCAATGCCCTGGCCCAGACCCCTCCCCTGCACTCAGACTCCCAACTGCCTATTTAGTATTCCACTTGGATATCTAATAAATATCTCAGACTTAACATGTCTGAAACAAGATTTTATCTGAAAGACTGACTTCACCTCTGGGGCTCCAGGCTCAGTGTACAGCAACTCCAGTTTTCCAGTTGTGCAGGCCTAAAAACTTGCAGTCACCCTTCACACCCCTCTTTCTCGCGTCTCTGATAGGCAATCCATCAGCTCACCCCTCATTCCATCCCATTTTACCTTCAATCTACATCTAGAATCAGACCACCCCCCATCGCCCCCACAATGAGACCCTGGTACATGCCAGCTTCTCTTTACCTGGACTCCTAGCTGGTCCCCCTTGCCCCTGCCATGCTGTGTTCTTCACACAGCAGTGCTCTCGTTAGAATGTGACTCAGGGCACAGTGCTCCTCTGCTCAAACTCCTCCAACTCACTCATCCCAGAGGAAAGTCAAAGTCCTTACTGTGGCCTTGAAAGCCCCCCATGACCTTGAGCCCTCCCCAGCCCTCTTGGACCTCACTCTCACCTCCATCCCAGCTCCATCTGCTCCAGCCACGAGGCCTCCACCTCAGTCCTTGGCTATGCCGAGTGGGGTCCTGCATCAGGGCCTTTGCACTTGCTCTTCTCTCTACTGGACACACTGCACCACAGCACCCTCATGACTCACTCCCTGCTCAACCTCACCCTCTCCACCTGAGGACTGCCCTGTCCACCTGAGTAAAACAGCAATGCCCCACACTCACCAGGGCACTCCCTCTCCCTTAACTTGCCTTATTTTTCTCACCACATTTATCACTTATCACCTCCCAATGTGATCTATTCATCTATTTGCTTACTGTTTTCATCTTCTTGAAGTGAACATACACGTGGCTAGAGATTGTCTCTTCCATATACTGATCTATCTGTATGCTCAGTGCCCAGAAGAATATGCACACACAGTCGGGGCATAATACAATTTTTGGTGATTGAATGAATGGGGAGAGCCTCCTGGACCTTCTTGTGCCCACTGAACAGAATGCCTCTGCTGGTTGCTCCAGCATCCCTACCCTGAAGCCGGGCTTTGAGAGGACTCTCCCTCTGTGCTCCTTCCTTCCTTAGAAATCGAAATTCCAGGACGACCCTCACAAGCCTTTTCTGGCTGGATGGCTTTTGTGTTTTGAATTTCTGTTTGGTTTGGTTTGGCAGAAGAGGCTGTGGACAAGGCCACGTGCAAGTCTCCCCTGCATGTCTCTGGGTCCATGTGCTTTTGATGGAAAGATGTCTGGGTACACTGTTCTTAACATCTGACAAATAAGGAAAACCTCATTGCTCAAGTGAAGAAGAAAACAAGTCCACTCGCCATGATGCCCACTTCCACAGAAACTCCAAATGCGTTCAGAAGGCCAGCACTGGCAACACCATCAGCTTTGCTTGTGTGCTCTCATTGTCCTATGGATTGTGTTTTCAGGCACACACTTAGAGCGGGAAGCCTTTCAATTGAATGCACCACAAAGGGAGCTTTCTAAAGCCCAAATTAATTATCCTTAGCAGTATCTAAACAATTATTATTTTATGAGTTTGCCAGTCAGACCCTTTGGCACATCCATTCGGGACCCTCCAACTACGCCTTTCAGCTGCAGAAATCCCTTTGCCCCTAAAATAAACAAGACTATTAGAAAAAGGCTTTGCTGATTCAAGTGTACAGCTCATCCTATCCTCTGGCTTCTGCAGACTCCAAACAGCTCAGCACTGCCTGCAGAAGTCTAGGCTGAACATTGAACATTCCAGGGATTGAACATTCAAAGATGTGACATCTCAATGTTCATGGTGGCTCTTCCAGAAAGAATCCAGGCATTTCAATCACAGTTGTGCTGATCAATCCTTTCTTTAGTTAGATTAGCAAAAGTATCAGTAAGGCTACCCTGTCTATTAACAGGTCCTAAGGATGGATGCACATTCTATTCACATAAAGAGAATGGTACCCTTGTGGACATGCTTGAACTTTGGACTTTTTCTGACATTCATATCAGTCATGACCCCTTTAGTATTCTGAGCACTCAACCAGCACAAATTTACAAATTTCTATTTCATTAGATATATATAATATTTATATTTTTAATTTGGCATCTATTTTAAGATGCACCATTATTTTATGTAAAGCTAAGACAGAAAATAATGCCATCAATTGAATTAGAACAAGCAATTGATTATGAACTGTGTCCTGATCAGAGATATTAAGTCACAAAAAACTGCGCATGTTAGATTTGTGTGTGGGGGGCCCAGGGGAGGGAGGACAATGATGTAATTTAAAAACTCTTGTAAGTGTTTTGGAGTAGCTTTAATATTTAATGTTTTCACAATTTCTAAGATTAGGGAAAATACTATGATATTGTTTTCAAAAATCTACCTAGGAAATTTTAATAGAATTTTAGAATTTATCAACTGTATAAAGTCATTTCCACTTCACCCTCCAGTGAGCCACACTGAGTCCTCTAACATGTAAATAAATTATGGGTTGCTCTTCTGCTCGGTGTTTTCGCAAAAGGCCAAGCCAGGTTTGGTGCTGCTGCCTCAGAAGAGCGCACATGATTAAGCAATGTGGCAAAATGCCTGTCATTCTGACATCTCCAGCTCACTCATGCACTCACTCACTCTCATAACCTCTTTCGATCTTTTGTCAGTGTGATTTTCTGGGTTTATCACTAATTGCTCGTTTGTGAAATGAAAGGGTGGAACTGGCTTGATTTCTGAGCAACATTTATATGTTAACATTCGGCTTTATACTGACTTTTCTTTGATTTAAAAAATGTAGAACTCAGTTGGCAAACATTTAATGAGCATATTATAACAAGAAAGTGAACTTTTTTGAGCACCTAGTATGTGCAAGGCACTATGTTAATTGCTGTCCTCACAGTATCTCATTAAATCCTTGAAGCAGTTTGGGAGGCAGGTGTTACTGTGCTGAATTTACAGATGCAGAAGCTGCAAATAAATGCCAAGTAGGGCGGAGTTTTTTGGTTACAGATTTATTGATATATAATTCACATACCATACAGCTCACCCTTTAGAGTACAACACAAAATGGCTTCTAGTATATTCTCAGAGTTGTGCAACCAGCACCACAATCAACTTTAGAACCTTTTCTTTTTTAAAAGACTTTATTTATTTTTTTAGACACAGGGGAAGGGAGGGAGGAAGAAAGGGAGAGAGGGAGAGAAACATCAATGTGTGGTTGCCTCTCACATACCCCCCCTACTGGGGTCCAGCCCGCAGCCGAGGCCTGTGCTCTGACTGGGAATTGAAACTAACCTTTGGTTCACAGGCCAGCACTCAGTCCGAGCTACACAAGCCAAGGCAACTTTGGAACCTTTTCATCACCTGAGAAAGAGCTCCATACCCCTTAGCAGTTATTCTGCTCTCCCAGCCCCTGGCAACCACTAGACTACTTTGTGTCTCTCTACAGTTTCCTATTCAGGATATTTCCTACAAACCCAATGATACCATATGTGGTCTTTCCAAGCAGGGTCTGAACAAGGCTTTTGGACTGCAGTGTTATATACAATAGTATTCTGCCTCTGTCGTAGGTATTTTGGAGGACATAGATACAGCAGAACACTAATTACTTCTCAAGTTTGAGGAAGAAAACATACATTCCAAACAACAGCAGACAATATAATACAGTATGCAATTCATGTTCGGAATAAGAAAGAGGACACAAAAGTGTGGAAAGACGAATCTCCCTCACTTTCCAGTCTCCCCGCACCTCTCTGCCTGCCTGTGGATGTTCAGGCACGTACCCAGAGGTACCTGTGCTTGGAGCAGCAAACCACCCACTCATTCTTGCACGCTGTTTGCAGCTCACTCAGCAGCTGTGCGACAGAGAAAGGGAATACGTGGGTAACGGCCTCTATTCTCTTTGACCAGAGAGGGGACAGGTTGTGGTTTTGTTTCTGCACTGTAATAAGCAAACTGCAGCTGGGAGCTCTCCCCTTTTGTGCCCTTGCTGGAAGTTTCAGACTCTCCTTGAGCTCAAACTGCTGCAAATCTCACTGTAAGGGCCAACAACCTTGTCCTGGTATGTGGAGACGTAGGGCTTGGTGGAACCTGCAAAGGTGATTGTGCTAGATGTTCCCCATTTGTTCCACACCATCCTCTGCCCTTCTCTGCCTGCTCTGGGCTCCCAGAGGGCTGGTCTCTAGGACTCCATCACCCAGGCTCCCTTGCCCTCAGGTGGAATCGAAGCAGCTGCTTGCAGAAGATAGGAGGGCAGGAGGATAGAGAGGTTGGAGTCTTCAATCTCTGGCCCTTCTCTCTCCCTTTGGGTGTAGGAGTGGGGGCAGCTTCCTTCCGTTGCTAGTTTCTGGATGTCTCAGCACCCCTTTACAGCTTCCTTCATCTGTCCCAAACCTATGAAAAAATTTCTCCATTAATTTATTTTCAGTAAATTATTCTGCGTGTGTTATCTAATTCTGCTAGGACCTGACAGCTACATTAATCTTCAGAGATTCATGCCCAAAGAGGGTAGGCAGAACTTGCCACCTGTCTACCCCAATATCCATTTTCCTTCTGTCTTAATGAAAAAAAAAACCTTCATTTTTAGCTGGGTACATTTTTAGCAGCACACTTCATTTTTAGCTGGGCTAGCCTTAATAAAGACCCATTTCCCCCCTAGCTTCCTTTGAAATTAGCTAAGGCCATATGATGTGATTTGGCCCAGTAAGATGTAAGCAGAAGTAAAATGTGGTATCTTCTGGGGAACCCTAAAGGACAGGTGGATGCTGTCATTTGGCCCGATCTTCTGCATCTCCCTCTACCGTACTGCTTGGAGCATGTATACGATGGTTGGCGCTCCAGCAGCTGCCTCAGACCACGAGAAGGCTCCGCCTCAGGGAGGGCGAAGTGGAAAGCCTGAAGGAGCTTGAGTGCCTGCCTCCCTAGAGACACCATACCAGCCGGGACTACCTTTTTCTGGTCCTCTTTTACAAGGTTTTCTTGCTTAAGCCACTCTTATTTTTGGCTGACTGTAATACGCTGAATTCAATCCCAGATTGGAAGAGAAATGTGGTTTAGTGGAAGGAACTCTAGACTTAGGGGCAGAAGATGTCAGTTGAAGTTGCGGCTCTTCCACTAAGAGCACTAGAACACTGGGCAAACCACCTGATCTTCCTGAGACTCAATTCCTTGTCTATCCCTTTGGGAAAGTAGTATCTGCCTCATAATCATTGAGAAGATGGGATAACATTTGTTGCAGCGCGCAGCACGCAGCAAGCACATGGTTTTGAGTGTCTGCCTCCATCACCTAACGGCCGGGTGCTTCTGGGAAAGTCACCTGATCTCTCTGAGACTCAGTTCTCTCACCTTTTAAAGAGAATGATAATAATACATACTTCACAGACCTTTGAGGATAAAATTAGAGAATGCATATAATGCTCCAATTTTATTATCTAGCACATAGTAAACACACATTAAATAAATAACTGCTGTTATTATTACTATTTACTAATAGCAATTATTCTAAGTACTTTTATAATCATTACGATTATCTTGTAATGACTTTTTAAAGGTTTTATTTATTTAATTTTAGAGAAAGGGGAAGGGAGGGAGAAAGAGAGCGAGAGAAACATGGATATGAGAGAGATACATCCATCAGTTGGCTCTTGCACACCCCCAACTGGGGACCTGGCCCACAGCCCAGGCATGTGCCCTGACTGGGAATCGAACCTATGACATTTTGGGTCACAGTCTTGCACTTAATCCACTGAGCCACACCAGCCAGGGCGTAAGAATTGTTTTTATTTCAAGTCTTGGGAATCTCATATTGAGAAAGGTAATGTTTGTATACCGTGGTAACGTTCACAGTTCCTAGTCCTGTGCCAGATCCAGAAGTGCTTAATTTAACAGTTGAAATCATGTTGGATTATTTAACTGAAGAGGTCTGGGTCTGGCATGGGGTTTATAATTCTATCATTTATGTTCTTAGACACAGCTAGATTTACCAAAGAATGATACAGTATGGGGTAGGGGAAGAGATTAAGAAGCTGATGAGAGTTCAGAATTAGTAGGGCGTTTAATATGTCAAGGTTCTTTGTTGCAGACAATAGAATTCATTCTGG
>PVKM010038437.1:0-14123 GCA_004027735.1 Carollia perspicillata
AAAAGAGAACCCCTAGAACTTAAAAATGTGATAGCAGAAACATACAAAAGGACATTAATCAGCTTTAAAAAAAGATGCTGACATGTGGAATGACATGGGTGAATCTTGAAGACATTCTGCTCAGTGACAAAGGGACAAACACTGTTTGATGCCACTTCTATGAGGTCCCTAAAGCAGTCAGACTCATACAGACAGAAAGTAGGATGGCTGCCAGGGGCTGGTGGGGAGGGGAGGGGGGAGCTATTGCTTCACAGGTGTAGAGTGTCAGTTCTGCGAGACGCAAGAGTTCTAGAGATGGTTACACAACGATGTGAGTGTATTGTGCTTAAAACTAGTGAACTGCACATAAAAATGGTTAAGATGGTAAGCTCTGTTATGTGTATTTTACCACAGTTACATTTGAAAAATAGAAATGATACAAAAAATTATAGCAGAAATGAAATATTTTAATAGATTTTAGAAGATTAAGTTAAGGAACTGTCTCAGAAAACAAAACTGCAAAGAGATGGGAAAAAGTTCAAAAAGATATAATTAGGGAACCAGGCTAGGAGTACCAGAGAAAGAAAACAGAGGAACAAACATTACCAAAGAAATTATTTAAGAAAATTACATCATGAAGAGGTGCAGCGGGCACCCAGCAAGGTGCACCACCCTGAAATTTGAGAACATTGCAATCAGTGGCTCTGATGAGCTTCTACAGATGAAAAACATGACATAACTATTTTGTTCTCCCCACAACACTGGAAACTACAAGGTAACGAGGCAATGCCTACTACAAATTTGAAAGGAAAATACTTCATGACCTCAAATTTTTTTATCCAACGAACCCATCAAGTGTCAGGGTAAAATAAAGATGCAAAGTAAAATTTTTACCTTCCACGATCCCTTTCTCAGAAGGTACTAAAGGAACCAAAACAAAAATGGAAAGAAAAGAATAGGACCTGAGACACAGAGAATCAAAAAAAGAGAAGCAAAGATGTAACAGTAAAGGGATATCCCGGTCCGAAAGCTGTGCACTAGCACACAGCGCGAGGCTGGTGAAAACCCTGACACCTACGGTGGACAGAGATGCTCCATAAGGGTTTGGGACTGAATTAGTGACACATGCCTAGCCTATACCAAAACTCCAGGCTCCCAGAAGGAAAGCAAGTGTTCCACTTAAACCACTGTATTTGTACCACTTATTAAGGCACAGAGGGCCCCTGCCAGTGTGGCTCAGTTGGTTGGGCATCATCCTGAAAACTAAAGGGTCCCCAATTCCATTCCTGGTCAGGGCACATGGCTGGGTTGCAGGTTCCATCCCCAGCCAGGGCATGAATAAGAGGCAACTGAATGATGTTTCTCTCTCACATCAATGTTTCTCTCTGTCTTTCTCCCTCCCCTCACCTATCTCTAAAATAAAATTTAAGAAAAGGCAGAGTAAGTCTCTCTTATCAGTTCTGGGAATGGTGGGAACCCTCCTGAAATCCAAGTTAGCAGATGCCAGTCAAGAGCCAACCCTGAAAACAGCCTTTGTGTAGAGAGCCATCAAGGGCCTGTCACGTTCACTGTTCTGCACAGTGGCCAAAACGTGGCAGGCAACAGCATGGGCGCTCTGTATTCCGGAATCATCTTTCTTTCGGTTTTAGTTTCCAGACTACTGGGGAGGGGCTGTTTGTTGGGCCAAGCTCAGTAGTCTGAGACACATCAGTAGTGATTGGGACTGTCCCACTGCTTCCTGGTCAGCCACATACAGTACATAAAGGGGGAGAGGTCTCAGCCCATCTGCTATGTAAACAAATTCACGGGTATTTGTACACGCTATAATTTGGTATTTTTGCTAAAAAATTTTTTTCTATTCAGTTTCATTTTATTAATTTTTTTATTGTTCAAATACAGTTAGTTGTCTCCATTTTCCTCCCACCCCCCAACCCCAACCATCCCCACCTCCCATCCTCAATCTTACCCCCTTTGGTGTTGTCCATGTGTCCTTTATACATGTTTCTGAAATCCCTTCCCCCTTTTCCCTCCTTATCGCTTCCCACCTCCCCTCCGGTTACTGTCAGTTTGTTCTTAATTTCACTGTCTCTGGTTATATTTTGCTTGCTTGTTTGTTTTGTTGATTACGCTGCACTTATAGGTGAGATCATATGGTATTTGTCTTTCACCACCTGGCTTATTTCACTCAGCATAATGCTCTTCAGATCCATTCATGCTGTCACAAAGAGTAGCAGTTCCTTCTTCCTTTCTGCTGAGTAGAATTACACTGTGTAAATGTACATTTACTTATGGGCGCTTAGGTTGCTTCCAGCACTTGGCCATTGTAAATTGTGCTGCTGTGAACACTGGGGTGCATAGGTTCTTTTGGATGGGTGTTTCAGGGTTCTTAGGGTGTAATCCAAACCATGGAATTGCTGGGTCAAAAGGCAGTTCCATCTTTAGTTTTCTGAGGAAATTCCATACTGTTTTCCACAGCGGCTGCTCCAGTCTGTATTCCCACCAACAGTGCACGGGGGTTCCCTTTTCTTCACATCCTCTCCAGCACTGGTTTGTTGATTTGTTTATGGTGGCCATTCCGACTGGTGTGAGGTGGTATCTCACTGTGGTTTTAATTTGTATCTCTCTGATGGCTAGTGAAGTTGAGCATCTTTTCATATGTCTCTGGGCCCTTTGTATGTCTGTTCATGTCCTTTGCCCATTTTTTAACTGGGTTGTCTTCTTGGAGTGGAGTCATGTGAGTTCTTTACATATTTTGGAGATCAAACCCTTGTCTGAGGTATCATTGGCAATTATGTTTTCCCATATAGTTGGTTCTCTTTTTATTTTAATGCTGTTCTCTTTAGCCGTGCAGAAGCTTTTTATTTTGATGAGATCCCATTTGTTTATTCTTTCCTTTATGTTCCTTGCTCTAGGGGACATATCGGTGAAAATATTGCCACGTGGAATATCTGAGATTTTCCAGCCTATGTTCTCCTCTAGGACTTTTACTGTGTCATGACGTATACTTAAGTTTTTTTATCAAGTTTTATTAAGTTTTATCAAGTTTTTACCTTGAGTTTATTTTTGTGTATGGTGTAAGTTGATGATTTTCATTTTTTTGCATGTAGCTGTCCAGCTCTCCCAATAACATTTATTGAAGAGGGTATTTTTATTCCATTTTATGCTTCTGTCCCCTTTGTCAAATATTAGTTGACCATAGAGACCTGGGTCTATTTCTGGGCTCTCTATTCTGGTCCATTGGTCTATGTGTCTGTTCTTATGCCAGTACCAGACTGTTTTGATTACAGTGGCCTTGTAATACAGTATGATATCAGGCACTGTGATCTCTCCTACTTTGTTCTTCTCAAAATTGCTGTGGCTTTTGGGGGTCGTTTATGGTTCCATATTACTCACAGTTTCATATATATACATAAAACTGACAGTGGGAAAGGGAGCATCTAAGCACGCTGGTTCAGGAGACAGAGCCAGATGGAAGTATGGGTTGCAAGAGTGAATTGCATGTCTACCACAACGTGGGAATACAGCTTTTCTTCCCTATTTCCCACCTAAACTCTACTTGCCTCAGAATATAAGATAATAGCTGGTGCCATTTACCTTTTTTAAATAATTTTTAAAGACTTTTTATTTACTTATCTTTAGAGGGGAAGGGAAGGAGAGAAGGAGAGAAATATCAACGTATGGTTGCCTCTCATGTGTCCCCTGCTGGGAACTGGCCTGCAACCCAGGCATGTGCCCTGACTGGGAATCGAACCTCGATCCTCTGGTTCGAAGGCTCGCGCTCAATCCACTGAGCTACACCAGCCAGGGCTGCTGGTGCCATTTAAATTGTCTGCACAAATCATTGTGTGGTTGGCCAAAAAGTTTGTTTGCTTTTGTATAATGGCACTAGCCGTGCTTAGTTGTCTTTAACTTCATTAGAAACAATTTTGTTAGATTGTATTATGACAGCTGTCACATCAGCATGCCTTTAAACAAAAATTTATCAAAATTGGTGAATTTTTGTATAGCCATTTTAATACTGAAAGATGGGAGAAAATACGCAACATTTCCTGCATATTATGATTTGTTATTTCAAGAAAGGTAAAAATGCACCTGGCTGGTGTAGCTCAGTGGATTGAGCGCGGGCCTGCGAACCAAAGGATCACGGTTCGATTCCCAGTCAGGGCACATGCCTAGGTTGCAGGCCAGTTCCCAGCAGGGGATGCATGAGAGGCAACCAACCATACATTGATATTTCTCTCCCTCTCTCCTTCCCTTCCCCTCTAAAGATAAATAAAGATAAATAAAATGTTTAAAAATAAAAATCTAGCTATTAAAAAAAGATTTAAAAAAAAGATGTGGATTAAAAAATTGACTTAATTGTCACATGGCTCTGAAGTGGCCCCAGAGAGGTGTGAATGGGGCCTGACTCCCAGGCTCCCAAGCCCCTGCTTTATACTGTAACGCCTTATGTGCTCGTTCTTCCACTTTAAAATTTTTCTCAGAACGGATCTGGTTTAATTATTGACTGCAATATACTTTTATGACCTTTTCCCTCAGACTTTTGCCCCCAAATTACATGCCACAATATAACATTTGATACAAAGAATATATTTGGATTCTGAATCATCATCATAAGGTGGATACCTGTGGATCGCACCTACCAAATAAAAACCAGCACAGTGTACCTTGCATCTCTCTTTGACTTTGTCTGACTTCAATTCTTTATTACACAAAGCACCAGCAGTTTCCACCTCCTCTACACTCTAACTGCCTTTTAAAAAAATAACAGGTCTACTGAGATACATTTCACTAACATAAATTCACCCTTTTAAAATGAACAACTCAGTAACTTTTAGCACATTCACAAGGTTGTGCGGCCAACACTAATTCCAGAACATTTTTGTTACTCCAAATGAAAGCCTGGACCCCATCATTCACTAGCCTTCCTCCCTTAGCCCCGGCAGCCACTAATCTACTTTCTGACTCCACTACTTTGCCTACACTGAGCCTTTTACGTAAAGGGAATCATATAATAGGAGGCCCTTTCCATCTGGCTTCCTTCTTTTAAAAAGATGCAATTAAAACTTTTTTCACTAAATATTTACATATTCATTGTAGAAAATGAAAGATACATAAGAAAGCATGATCAAAATTTAAGTACTTATCCAGTGATAGGCACTGTTAATGTTGGTATAACATTTGTATAAATTATTTAACAGAATTGGAATCACTATACAGATTGTTTTAGGATCTGTTGACTTAAATATAGTGGGCACACCTTTTTGTAGTTTCTTTAAATATATTTGTACAAAACAAGATTTTTAAGCTTGATTCTCCTACTGTTAGAAGCTTGCATCATTTCCAGGTCTTTTAAAATAATTTTAAGTAAATAAAACTATAATAAACTTGCTCAAAATTGTATCTTCATAGGCATTCATGATTACTTTCCTGAAACACAATTTCTGTGTTGAAGGGCACACTCATTTTTGAGATTCCTGACACATATTTCCCCCGCAAAAGGCAGTATATTCATGCATACTCCCACCAGCTGTGGAGTAGAAATCTCATTTTGACCATTTCATCATTAAAAAAAAGATCTTCCCAAAGTGGATCTCATATTTTCATTTGTATTTCTTTGATTACAAGTGAGATTGAACAATTTTAGTTTAGTTTAGCTTAAAAAACAATTTTAATATTTTTGGCTATTTATAATTACCTATCATGCCTGTTGGAGATTAAAAGAACATTTCCATTTACATGGAATTCACAATACGCTCAAGGATCTACACTCATAGATGGCCGTGCTGCTGACAAGACATTCAAAATTATGGAAGGCAGGACCATCACTCTGGGTCCCCTGGAGACCAGTGAGGGGTGCAGTGATGCGCAGCTGGCGAGGGGTGTGTGACCTCAGGCGTGGCCACTCTCTGGCTGGGAACCCAGGAGCCTGGAGTCCTATACTCACTTGAAATAGGCCCACACTCCAAATGCTTAACTCCTTAGTCTTGTCCCAACATACTCTGTACATTGCCCACTAACGTCCCCAGCCACACAGGCCTGTATCCTGTCCCTCCAGCATATCAAGCGCTTCGTGTCCCAACCCCTTGGACATACTGTTCCCTCTGCCTGGCAGTCTTTTTATCCCATCCCCACAGGGCTGGCCCTGCCTGTC
This sequence comes from Carollia perspicillata, assembly GCA_004027735.1. NCBI lineage: Eukaryota > Metazoa > Chordata > Mammalia > Chiroptera > Phyllostomidae > Carollia > Carollia perspicillata. The sequence goes on from PVKM010038437.1 coordinate 6,134, forward strand.
CTTCTGGCCCAAGTGAATGCCCCGCCTTCCCAGACAGGCCTTTTTCACCTGAAGTTCCCCGAGGTTCTGCCGCACAGTCCTGCTTAATTCCCTGCACAGTGCGTGGGCCTGTTCCCCTGCCCTCCTCTTTCATTTGTTATGTTCCCTGACCCTTGACCCACCCTCTTCCAAGAGGTCTAGACCTGGCTGCAGAGTACCAATATCCAGCAGCTGTCCAGTGTATGTTTGTTAAGTGTATGTACGGATGCACAAATAAAACTAGTTTGGTGACTATACCCCAACCTTGAACTAAAACTAGTTTGGTCATTCCGGGATCAACTCACCTAACTGAGAGTCTCAGGTCAGGGTTGAAAATACCCTGCATCAGAATGGCTGGGAGCCCCACCACTGGCCGCAGCCGGGTACTGCCCCGCTCCTGAGCGGCAGTGGTGCCCAGTCCCAGCACCTCTGTCTCTGCAGCCTCACCAGGGTTGGTCCTGCTTGGGCTCTCTGTCTCTATCTTCCTCTGGCCTCAGGGCTTAGGAGAGAAAATGATGAAGTCCTCAAATTTTGATTCAGCCTTAGTTAAAATTAAGAGATAAAATATGAACCACAATGTTATGTGATAGGATGATTTGGGAAGAGAGCTGCTGAAAATTAAATTTTCTTACTAAATGATCTTTACTGAATTACTTTACTTAAATAATCTTACTAAGGGAAAGATAAAGAAGAGATGGTTACAGGATATTTATATACCAGTGACTACAGAAGCTCTGTGAAGAAAAACGCTAGTCGGGAAGGACAAAGGTCTTATGTGAGTTTAAACCATGGAGCTTCTATTACACATCATAAAGCACAGTTCTTCTGTTTAAAAGTTTCCTGAGAAGGAGCAAGGAGCTCGCTCCTTGGACTCTTCAACTATTACCACGGTTTTACGGTTTAATCTTTCAGGAATGAAGCCTTCAGCTATGAAGCATACTATGGCGACAAAGCTTGTAAAACAGGTTTGTTAGAAGAAATAGCATTTATTTACCAATCTACAGAATATGTTGTAAGAAAATCTATGTGCACTTAAGTGGTAAATAAACTCGAAAGCCTTGAGGTAAATCACCCTGGTGCGCTCTCTGCATGTGCACGTGTGTGGCGTAGGGCTCTGTCTACCACGGAGCTTCAGCATTGCTGGCTTAGCCTTGCAGGATGTGTGAGGTGACCAGGGCCTCTCGCACAGTAGGCTCCACTACCTGTGGTTTGCTTGTCGTGGTTTCAGTTACCTGAAACTGTGGTCAACCACAGTTGAAAAACATTAAATGGAAAGTTACAGAAATAGACAACTCATAAGCTTTCAACTGCACGCCACTCTGAGCAGCAGGGTGAAACGTTCTGCCGCCCTGCTCTGTCGCCCAGGGTGGGACATGAACCATCTCTTCGTCCAGTGCATCCACACTGAATAAACCCGTGGTCATTAGTCACTGCGTAGCTGCCTGGGCTATGAGACGACTGTTGGGGTGCTGCAGTGCCTGTGTTCAATCACCCTTATTTTACTTAATAAAGGGCCCAAGGTCCAAAGAGAAGCTACAAAGTGCTTTCTTTAAGTGAAAAGGTCAAAGTTCTCAACTTAATAAGGCATTTTTTCATCTCACATCACAAGAAACATGGCCTAAATGAAAAAAAGATCAAAACTCCAGAAAAATAACTAAACAAACTGGAGATAAGCAATCTATCAGATGCAGAATTCAAAACATTGGTTATAAGGATGCTCAAGGAACTTAGCAAGGACCTCAGCAGCATAAAAAAGATCCAGTCACAAATGAAGGATACACTAATTGAAATAAAGAACAATTTACAAGGAAACAACCGTAGAGTGGGTGAAGCTGAGAATCAAAATAATTTGGAACATAAAGAAGCAAAAAACAACCAATTAGAACAAGAAGAAGAAAAAGAATTTAAAAAAAAGAGGATAGTATAAGCAGCCTCTCAGACAATTTCAAGTGTTCCAACATTTGTATCATAGGGGTGCCAGAAGGAGAAGAGAAAAAGCAAAATATTGGAAATCTATTTGAAAAAAAAAAAAGAAAAAAATTTCTCTGATTTGGTGGTGAAAATAGACATACACGTCCAGGAAGCACAGAGAATCCCAAACAAGTTGGTCCCAAGAGGACCACACCAAGACAGACACATCATAATTAAAATGCCAACAGTTAAAGATAAACAGAGAACCTTAAAAGCAGCAAGAGAAAAGCAGAGAGTCACCTACAGGGGAATTCCCATAAGACTGTCAGCTGCTTTCTCAATAGAAACTGCAGGCAAGAAGGGATTGACGAGAAATACTCAAAGTCGTGAAAAGTGGGGACCTATAGCCAAGACTGCTCTACCCAGCAAAGATACCATTTGGAATTGAAGGACAGATAAAGAGCTTCCTAGAAAAAAAAAAACTAAATGAGTTCATCATCATCAAACCACTATTATACAAAATGTTAAGGAGACTGGTTTAAGAAAAAGTAGATCAAAACTATGAACAGTAAAATGACAATAAATATTTATCTATCGACAATTGAATCTAAAAAACAAACTGAGTAAACAAGAAGAACAGAGACAGAATCATAGATTTGGAGGCATTTTGATGGTTGCCAGATAGGAGGGGGTCTAGGGGAATGGGTGAAGAGGTGAGGGGATTACGAATTACAAACAGGTAGTTACAGAATAGCCACGGGGATGTGAAGTATAATATATGAAATGGAGTGGCCAAAGAACTTATACCCATCACCCATGGACATGAACAATGGTGCGAGGATTGTCTGAGGGAGTCGGGAGTGCTGGGTGGAGAGGGGAAAGGGGTAAAAACTGGGACAACTGTAATAACATAATCAATAAAATATAATTTAAAAAATTATGTTTCCCATAAGAGTCAACTTGGTTATCCTTTTATATATTTCTTTCTTGCTGCTATAAAATTGCTCTGACATTCTAACTTTTAACACTTGAATTCTGAGGCCTTTAAAACTTTAAAATTCAGTCTGTTAAAACTTGCTGCCCTGGCTGGTGTAGCTCAGTGGACTGAGCACGGGCCTGCGAACCAAAGAATCGAGGTTCGATTCCTGGTCAGGGCACAAGCCTGGGTGGCAGGCCAGTTCCCAGCAGGGGACGCATGAAAGGCAACCATACATTGATATTTCTCTCCCTCTCTCCTTCCCTTCCCCTCTAAAGATAAATAAATAAAGTCTTAAAAAAAAACTTGCTAAAAGTTATGGATTCTAGTTTTGTGGAGGTAGGCGGGATGTATGTAATCCCTACCTATGCCTTCAACCAAGTAACTCACCAGTGTGGCCACATGTTCCAGGGAGGGCAGCCAAGCAAGGTACCACTGTGAGGTCTGGGGTGGCTGTATCTAACCATGCTCCCTGGGGAACTTTGCAGAGATTTATACCAAATTCCACCCCTTCGTCAGAGTGTGTTACGGGCCACCAGGACAGAAAAGAAATGACAAGGATCTGCAGCACCCCAGAAGACACTGTCAGCTTCACAACTGCAAAGTGCCTTTCCCCCACAGCCTTTTCCCCACAGCCTTTCCTGGGTGTCGGGAGGGCCTCGGCTCTAAAGGTTTAGTGCTAGAAAGTCCCTGTCAGCCAGGGGCCCCTCTCAGCTCCTTCTCACGTGCACCTTCCGCCTTCGCACCCACTGACAGTGCACTGGGCCCTCCTTCTGCGTCAGAGAAAACGCTCGGCTTTTACGCGGTTCATGAGTCAGGTCTGCTCGGTAACCTCTCTTTCGCCATATGTAGGAAGGCGATTACACAAGGGCGAGGACTGCCTGGGGTCTCTCAGAATTCTGCCAATCACATCTATCATCCCAGCCTTCTGTCCCTTCAAAACCCTTCCTCTCTTTACACTAGAGATGGACATGTCCACACCTCAGATGGGAACTAAAAGCAGACAAGCAACTCAAAGTAAAGAGAAATTTTGAAAGCTCAGGTATATGGGACCTTTAGGTGAGTTAGGAAAAGCCTCCCTTTTGGGGAAGATGCTTCAGCAAAGCTGTCTCCTTAGGCAGATGCTGCCAGCTGGGTGCCCTGGTTGGGGGTCTGGCTCTCCTCTCACAAAGGGAAGACAGCCCTTCCCACAGAACAGGGAGCGTGGCATTTCACAGCGCGGTGGGCGGGATGCAGCACAGACTGGCTTTTGGCGCCACTGCCTCTCTGTCTAGACACATCTGCACAGTGCAAAACCAGCAAAGTCTACCTGGCTGCCCCACCTAGGAAACTGGAAAGATGACAGTGACATGCCCACTGGCCTCTCCAAGCCTATGCACACAGACAGCACTTCCTGGCCCAGACGGGCCCTGTCCAGAGCCGGCTGGAGCTGGCCACCATGGCCCCTTACCTCGTAGCCTTCTGTCTTCTTCTGGCACCACTTCAGCAGGGCGTTGCGCTTGGAGCCACCGTATTCCCGGGCCAAGGCAGCTAGAGGGTCTCTTCTTTCCACACTAGTTAGAAAGAAAGAAGAGCACATAGGAAAGAGAAGTTCTGACAAAGTAACAAACTGTCAGAACCCTCAAATACATAAAAAATAAATAATTAGGTTAAGAAAAGCAAGTCTAGGTCATTCCAGTGAGACTGAAGAAAAACAACCAAATCAGTCACATTAACAATACATTGTTATAATGTCTCATGGTATGAAAGAGAAATTAAATTATGTTTCTCGACTGTTGAAGTCTAGAAAGATTTTTTTGTTTTTAAATATATCTGTTGCTCTAGTCATCTAGTCTTTTATTTATTTACTGAAGTACAGGATCATTTTAATGAAAGACGCCTAAAGAAAAAGCACCTTCCATGTTTTTTTTTTAGGCCACACCACAGCTACATGTCATATAAAGGTAGGTTAGAAGGGCTGCTTATGGGGAGGTGATGGGAATGAAGTGAAAGGCAAAAATCAATAAGGATGACTCACGGTCTAAAGGTGGCATAGTCCTCAGTTCACGGTACATTAACTGAATTCTGAGCTTCCATTTAGCCAAAGGAAGTGACTTTACCCAATACCATGGCATTCTGAGAATAAGAGTTTAAGTGCCCCCTCTTCAATTTCTCTATAACAGTTGTCAATGTGTAAATTTTTGTGCTACCTAAAAGTATCCAAATTCTAGAAAGGGCCTTCTGACAATACTGTTCCTTCCATGAAGAATGCAGGAGAGGGCAATGGTTCTTCTGCCCCAGTGGAACATTCTCCACCCCCGGCTTGGTATGCAGGGGCAGAGCAGGGGGCAGGACATCTCTGGAGTAGCAATTGTAGCAGGCAACAGTTTAAGAGAAGCAGGATTTCCTCCTAGATGTACACATCATCAGGGCACAAGAATGTTCGTAGCAGTGTGGCAGGCAGTGGACAGGCCTGAGCACAGCAAGGATGATGGGCCAGTTTCAGAAGGTCACCAGGGCAAAAAGCCTTGGGTGCCTAGCAATGGGCAACACTGGGAAAACAAGAACTTCATCCTGAGGGGGACCTTTCTTCCCCTAGCATATACCTGGTCGTACAGTTCAGACACCCTGACCTTTCATATCACTGGTCAAGCGGTTTGAACCATCCCAACCTTTCCTCCCCTGGTATGTTGCTAGTCATGTGGGAGACCCCCTTGGAGGAGGGACAAGGGGCTGAAGAGTCGTCTTATGTGACTCCCGGGTGGGCCCTGGTGCTACCACCCCCTTAAGCATTAACCCCAAGGAATGATATCCAGATCTCTGTTGTGTTTCAGCTCCAGGCCCAGAAAAGCAGCAAAACCAGACAAGCAACACCATGCTGACCTCAGGACCAGCCTCACGGATTAATGACCCCCTGCCCTAACCAAACTGTGGAGACTATGACCCTCAGGGGACACACTGGAAAGCTGATGAATATTAAATACTAAGATCCTCGCCCTGGGACTGCCCCCTAAACTCCCTGCCCTTGAGAAGCCCTCCCCGAGGAAGCACCCCAGTGTCCTTCCCTGCCCCCAGCCCCCACGCAGGTTTTCTGGCCTCTCCTTGTCTCTGAAGCTCCAAAGGCCATTTCTGGCCTCTGTAACTAGTTCCCGAGCCCATTTCTCCTACGATCAGTTTTTCTACCTCTGTGACTTTCTAAATGACCTTTATCTCATAGTTTGAGTCTTGGCTCTGCATTCTTTCTTAGCCAGAACGCAAGTACAGAGGTTGCTGAACTGAGGTCCAATTGCCAATTACAACTGCTGCTGTTTTCCTGCCAACAGCAGCACTTTTTATAATAGTAAACATTGGAAACCAAAGGTACATCAGGAAAATGGGTAAACTGTGGTATATAAACTGTGGTGTACATAATAGAATACTATATAGCAATGAAAACCAATTAATTGCAGTTGTATGCAATAACCTGAATGATAGCAGGAACAATTTTGAATTAAAAATCCCACAATGTTTCTATTTATACAAAATTGTAAACGTGCAATTTAAACAATATATTGTTTGGGCATACAAAATAGATGGCGAAACTGTAAAGAAAAACAAGGAAACATATAAAATTCAGAGTGGTGGTGACCTTGGAACAGGGCTAAAAAGGGGCAGGGAAGGGACACAAATAGAAGGGGCTGACAGGAAATTTCAAAAGTGCTAACAGCACTGGCCGGTATGGCTCAGTGGATTGAGCACTGGTCTATGAACCGAGGTTGCTGGTTCGATTCCCGGCCAGGGCACATGCCTGGGTTTCAGGCCAGGCACCCAACTGGGGGTGCATAATAGGGAAACTGATGCATGTTTCTCTCCTTCTCTTTCTCCCTCCCTTCCCCCCTCTCTGCAAACCAATAAAATCTTTTTAAAAAGTGATAATAATTTTCATTAAACTGGAAGGTAGGGTATCCAGGTGGATCTCAATTGTGTTGATATTCCTTATACCTTACACATATTTTATTATTATTTTGTACCTATCCAATATTTAATAAAAATATTTAAAGTGATTTAAAAAGGAGTAATGGGATAATTTTAGACCCTTTGCAATCTGAATCATGGTATAGAGATTTTAAGAAAAACTTTATAAGTGAATTAAAATTTTTCTTGTGTAATCTGATGACTGCTTTTCCTTTTGTCTGACAAGTGTGTAAATACAAATCCAGGAGTTTCTGTGGTCAGAGCTCTGTTAACCACGGAGTTGTGGCAACTTTGCCTGTGTTCACAGTGCCGGGCCTACTCTCTGGCATTTCTCAGAGTGGGATTTCTAGCCTGACAAGTTAGGGGATACCGAAATGAATGTCTGGGAAAGACTTTCTGAATGGATGACTTTCTGAAAGACTTTAGTGAATGGATGACTAAAACATTTACTGAACAGTTTTCTTTAAAGAACAGAGCTAACTAGATATGATTGCAAAAAAAAATTAATGACAGGACGAGAACTTCCAAAGTAATTTCTACTCTGCCACTGGTTATATTCATGGTCTCACTGACATAAATATAAAAATAAGTAGCAAATTAATTTCACTAATTTAAGCTTTCACGATTAAGGGTATAATATAAAACCATATTAATACACATACAGCCTTTTTGTACACATTTCTGACATAAAGCAAAGAACAATTTCAGAATAGCACTGATTTTGGTCCTTTAAACCTGTTTTGATTATTTGAATCTCTTGCACATAAACAAGACCAATATGTAATACCTGGAGCTTTAAATTAAACCTATGAATGATATGACTTCATCACTTTGGGCCCCAAAACAGACTACACCCAAAGATATGACAACAGCTGAACTTTGCAGACTTCTACAAAATCCTTTTATAATATTCATAATGGCAGTTATAATGTCTGTTATAAAGTCATTACTTCTAAAACAGTCAATTCTGTATACTCATGTACCTACCTATTCTCAGTGGTTATTGAGTGAAATGCTGTGTCACATACCACGGGTTGAGAATGATATAAAAATGTAAGATGAGAAGACTTTCACGTGGAGGATATTGGGAAAGGAATCAGACTGGCGGCTAGGACAGTGCTTGGAAGGCAGCCTGCGTGAATGGCAGGAGGG
>PVKM010038438.1:0-14104 GCA_004027735.1 Carollia perspicillata
TTGTTTGTTCAAATAAATTTTCAACTTCTTGCTCTTCTTCTCCTTCTGGCACCCCTATGATTTGGATGTTGGAACAGTTAAAGATGTCCTGGAGGTTCCTAAGCCTCTCCTCATTTTTCTGAATTCTTGTTTCTTCATTCTTTTCTGTTTGGTTATTTCTTTCTTCCTTCTTGTCCACTCCATTGATTTGAGTCCCAGTTTTCTTCCCATCAGTATTGGTTCCCTGTACATTTTATTTTATTTCACTTAGTGTAGCCTTCATTTTTCATCTAATTTGCGACCATATTCAACCAGTTCTGTGAACATCCTGATTACCAGTGTTTTGAACTGTGCATCTGACAGGTTGCTATCAGCCTACCTGGGTTGTGTGCCTTGGTAGGCACATCTCTTTGGCCTTAGTTGTATTTTGGTTGCTTAGTTGTATTTTTTTCTGAAGCTTTGACCTGTTCTTTCATTTGAGCCATTTTTTTTTGTCTTGGTGTGCCTGTGACATAGTAAGGGGCAGAGCCTTAGGTGTTCACCAAGGTGGGGCAACCCATGTCACTTTGTTGTGATGCTGTATGTGGGGGAGGGGTCCGAGAGGGAACAATGCTGTGTGCTTGGCTCTCTGCCAGTTTTCAGTTATTTCCCCTGCTACCCACAATCAAATTGGGCCCTTCTGGTGCTGATTCCCATGTGGGTGGTTTGAGTACATCCTAGGACCCTCTGGATCTCTCTAATGAACTCTCCTGTGAGGCTGGGAGTTTCCCCATGTTGCCACCTCAACCCCCTCAGGTGTTTTCAGTCAGAGGCTTTGAGGCTTTATTTCTGCGCACTGGAACTCTGGGTTGTGCTGTCTGTTTTGCTTCCCAGTTGTTCCTCCCTGTTTATCTGCTCTCGAATGTGGGACCACCCTGTCCACCAGCTGCCTCCTCACTCGGTCTGCCAGTCGCCACTTTGCTTCGCATCCTCTTCGCCTGGCTACCCATCTCTGCCCCTCCTACAGGTCTGGATGAATGTTTCTTCTTTAACTTCTTGGTTGTCAGACTTCCATACAGTTTGATTTTCTGTCTGTTCTGGTTGTTTTTGTTTTTAAATTCGTCGTTGTCCTTCTTTTGGTTGTGTAAGGAGACACAGTGTGTGCCTCCATCTTGGCTGGAAGTTAATGGGTATTTATTATATACCAGGCTTTGCATGTATAATCTCATTTAATAATATTTTCAGTGTAAGCAAATTGGTTGGTCTACTTTCTCCTCCTAAGGCTTTCAGATCTGCTCCCTTCCTTTTCTTTGATGCATTTTTTCCATTTTAGTTGTTCCCTGCATTTTTGTCTTGACATCTAGAAAAGATGTCACAACTTTTCAAGACTTTGTCTTGAAAAATTAGAGATGTATGTGACAGCTTACCTCAACGGCTGGCACAGAAGATGTTAAAAACGTCACTTAAAAGCATTAACAGCAACTGCCATTAGAATCACACTTGAGAGCTAGAAGCACTCTCCAGATATTGTCCAGAATCCCCCCCTCCATTTACAGCTGTGGAAACTGAGGGTCACAGCAGGTTAATAGCACAATGGGACCCCCAACTCAGGCTTTCCCTTACCTGGTGAAGCATTCTTCTCTCTCCACCCCATTACATTATGTCCCAGGACTGGTAGTGTTCTGTGGGTAGGGACCCCGGAGGCTGAGTCATCATGTCTCTAGAACCCAGCAAAGTGTGTGGAAAGCAGTAGGTGTGTAATAAATGTGTTTTGAATAAGTGAATGATCAAGAGTGATGTCTCTGAAATTCTTCAAAAGTGACATAACTAGACTCTAAATTGACACACTTTATATCATTTCTGGCCCATGGATAAGAAAATGGGCAGACATAGTCCTACTGAACAAATATTCTCAGGGGCTGGAGACCAATATTACATACTACTTGGAGCTCAGGGGTCTGTTTTCTATGGCTTACATGAGATAGGGACCATCTATAACTCACGTGCTGGCCATTGGATGAGTATAGTAGAGGGATAGGGATTACAAACTAAGAAGCAAGACTTCTAGGGTAGAGGAACCACCTCTGCCACCTTATTAGCTGTGTAACCTTAGGTAAGTTATTTACCCTCATTGACTCTCAGTTTTCTCCTCTGTATAATGGGCATAATGATGCTATACCTATCTCATCAGTGATATGTATGTGTGCCTGTGCACATTTGTAAGTGCTTGGATCAATACCTGGCTGTTCGATAGTCTGTATAATTGTTGTCTATTACCATTATTATTTTCTATGGTGGAGACAGAGGAAAATGACTCTACCTACATATCTATTTTAATACTTCTCAGGTTCCTCTTAGAAGCACACAGTAAGCCAGTATAAACTTGGCTCTAAAACCAACCACCACAGAAACTATCTTCTCTGTCTTATGGTGTTTTCTGTGTCAAAGGGAAAATGCCTTGAAGGTTCCATACAGATTTGTCCTTGGTTCTTGGTCCTACTCTTTAGGCCTCAGCCAATAACCAGTTAGGAGTCTACACTGTCACAAAGAAGGGTCACCTGTGGGAAACTCTGCCCTCTAACCCTTTCTCCTTTCCCTGCCGTGGCTGGGGGAACACTGGCCTCCCCAGAAATCAGCTTGGGAAGGCAGTATCCCTCTGGGCCAGCATTCCCTTTGGCTTCTGTCAGCACCAGACTGGAAATTCCCAGAAGAAATTAAATAAACACAAGGACTCAGGATGTAATCCAAGGAGAGAAGTTTCTATTTTAACTAAGAGCTCCTGCCCCAAGCCAAATTGTCTGTGGCAAAGCCATTTATAGTTGGTACCAGGAGAGGTAGCTAATAGGCATGAGAAAAAATATTTTGGACTTGTTTTTATATATGGAATGGGTAGAATAAGTGCCCAGAATGAGACAAGTGTCCTGTGAGGAACTATACATTTTTGAGGCATACCCCATTTGCTTCCCTAAATGATTTTAGGGTGTCGATCTTAAAGTCACATGTACAGTAAAACCATATGTAGTTAGTTACATAAAAACCCATAGAGATATAAAAATGGAGATATATACATATTAAAATCAAATATATACATATATGGTAAATGAAGATATAAATATAAGAAAAATCTATGCTGACATATTTGTTGTAATTGAGTACTAAATGTAGCTCTGAGATTTCTGGCAGCCAACCCCAAATAGGAAATACAGTGGGTACATAGTTTTCATCATGTAAAAAGAAGAATACAAGTGGGAGATACTAGGATTGCCAAGATTCACAAAGCCAAGTATTAGGAGAACACATTTTTGTGTTACCAAATAATTCTACTAGCAGTATTCAGGTCAGAAACACCCCAAAATACCAGGTACGTTCTGTCTCTGAGTTAAAAATAGCCAATTCAGGAAGTAAACAGCCTCAGCAAGGACAAAACTGTATCCCTCTAGCATTGTCCCCTAACCCTTGTTAGAGACGTGGCCTTGTTAGGGATGTGGGTTTGGGTCTCTGGCCTATTTGGAAATGTTTCAATCAGCTGACAAGGCCCAGTCCCTTTGTCACCCACCTGCCGCTCCTGGGTTTCAGTCAAGAGACTGGTCACCCCTCCCCAACTTTCCTGTGCTGGGAATCTCCGCATCCTTGATGTTCCTGTCCCCTTAAGAGAGAAAGAAATGGGAGTCAGTGAGCAGATGTGTCCCGAGGAACAGGACCCTCCTCTTGCTACTCACCCTCCCCTTGTCATCCCATTCTTTTTCCCAAACCCAGACTGGTGAGAAACTGCTGAGAAACAACACCCACAATTAAGTTCGAGGTCACGTTTAGTTCAGCACCATTGGCTGCTTAATTGGCTGATTCTATTGCTGCTCTCCTCATCTGCCAACACAGCCTCTAACAAGCTGCTGGCAGGGCAATTAATCCTCAGGTTCCTGAGCCCCAGCTGATAGGAGGATCTGTTCCCTTCCTGGACTTCTATCTGTGAACCTGTTGGGTGGGGGCAGGGGCATAGGTTCTATTCCAGAGGTCCCGCCTGAAACTTAGTGGGGCTCAGAGACCAGCCATCCTAAGGAGGAGGCACCAGAACCCAGGGAGGAAACTCTAACCTTCCTTTAGGGCCCAGTGAAGGCAGGCCTGTTTCCCCTCTTGGGCCTTCTGGGGCCCCTCTCTTCAGCCTGGGCAAAGAGAGCAAGGAGGCAGTAAAGTTCGATGGTTAGAGAATGCACACAGTCAGGCAGGCCCTGGTAGTTAGCAACCAGGCTCTCTCTCTTAGCCATGTGACCTTGGGAAAGTTACAGTCGCTAATCTTTTCTGGGCTTCAGATTCTTCCCATGTAAAAATGGGACAATAGCAACAACTATTATTATATTGTCACCTACAAACAAGGATTACATAATACCGTATATGTAAAGTGTTTAGTATAGTGCCTGCTGACGATCCTTAGGGCAGTAGTGACATTGGAGAAGCAAGTGAGATCATATAGCCAAAGGCAGATAATGTCAGGCTTCACTTGGCAGAGGGGACTCTCAATGATAGGCAGTGGGGAAATGGCATGTCTCTCAGGGGGGATGGCAGGCAGCCATAAAGTACACCAAGTTTGAGCAGAGTTGAAACTTGGATTTTTAAAATAAAGTTTATTGATTGATTTCAGAGAGAGAGGAAGGGAAAGAGAGATAACCATTGACTTGTTGTTCCACTTATTTATGCATTCATTGAGCGATTCTTGTACAAGTATAAGCACTGACTAGGGATTGAACCCACAACCTTGACATATTGGGATGATGCTCTAACCAACTGAGCTACCTGGCCAGAGCCGAAACTTGAATTTTTGTGGGCTAGTTACCCTCATGAGGGAAGGCTTCTGTGGGTGCTCCAGTGTGGGCTATGCCCTCTTCCCATGCTTATTCACTTAGTGTTGTGGCCACTAGAAGGAAGGCATGTACCCAGGCATGATGGCTGCCATTATCATTATCCAAACTTGAGGTGCAGTTTGCAGGTGTCTGTGTACATTAATGCATTTAATCCACAGTACAAAGCCCCGTAAGGGTTGTTGAGGTTCATATTTACAGATGAGAAAACTGAGGCTCAGAAAAGTTGTTACTTGCCTCAGATGCTCACAGCATTGGTGCAAAGGTGGATCAGGAGTCCAGTTTTTTTTCTGTTTCTGAGTCCAGCAATGCTTTATGCGCCTTAACAGTTGCCAGTAACATTGCCAAGGGTGTAGGTTGCTTGTGATCCTTCTAAATATTGCTGGGAGTGGTTGTCCATGGGCAACTTAACTCTCTGCCTATAAGGGTACAAGTCACTTAGGCCAAGCCACATTGCTAGTAAAAGGAAGTGCCAGCCCCGCTGTAGACTGAATGTATGTGTCTCAACAAAATTCATCTGTTGAAACCGAATCCCCATTTGGTTATTTGGAGGTGGCAAGAGGATTAGGTCATGAGGGTGGAGCCCTCATGATGGCACAAGTGCCCTTGTAAAAGAGACCCAGAGAACTCCCTTCCCCGTGTACCATGAGAGGACACAGTGACAGACAAACAGACAGCCATCTATGAACCAGAAAGTGGGCCTCGCTGGACACCGAATCTGCTGGTGCTTTGGTCTTGGACTTCCCAACTTCCAGAAATAACTATGAGAAATAAATTTCTGTTGTTTATAAAACACCCAGTCAATTTTGATATTGCCGTCTGAGTAAACTAAGAGAACCCCCGCCGACCCTCTACTTCTACTAAGACTTACAGGCTGAATGTGGGAATAGTGACTTGGATTTGAAAACATTTCCCCTAGTTTCATTACTAAATTTAAAGCCCTCGGGTTACTCTCACATTATGGCATAAATGAGCTGGATCTTTCTAATAACTACTCTTACTGCTCTTATCTAATAGCCAAGTTGGAAGTTCCTGTTCCATCGCATGCAGCCAGGAGAAAGACAAATGCCATAGGAAATGGTTTGGTTTTGATGTTGGGGGGAAAAAAGTGCTCCTTAGAAAAATAAAAGAGATATATTTTTCCTTTTTATTTGAATTCTACTAAGGAGACCAAGACCAAGGAGGTCATCACCAATTCCTGTCCAGCCTGTCAGAGTTAGGAGGAGTTAGATGTGGATGGTGGGTGGCAGTAGTGACCAGATGCTCCATAAAGGTGATGGAAGCACTTGGGCTCGCTGGGAGGAGTGGCCAGTATCCCCAACACCTTCGCTGGCCCCCTTCACTTTGTTTACCTGACTTAGCAAGGGCTCTTGTGCTTATCTGACTTGTTTTCATTAGGAATCTGAGACGTGGGAACCTGAGTTCTCAACTTTGGCAATGGGGTCAACAGGTCTCAAAAATAATTGTCTTGATTTTTAAAAAGTTTATTTAAAAATTATTGAAATACTTGGGTCCTGGCTGGTGTAGCTCAGTGGATTGAGCGCGGGCCTGCAAACCAAACAACTGTGGTTCGATTCCCAGTCAGGGCACATGCCTGGGTTGCAGGCCAGTTCCCAGCAGGGGATGCATGAGAGGCAACCATACATTGATATTTCTCTCCCTCTCTCCTTCCCTTCCCCTCTAAAGATAAACAAATAAAATCTTTTAAAAAATTATTGAAATACTTGGGAAATGAGAAAACAAGAGTGAAGCCATTTGCGATTCCTGGGTGTCTAAAGAATATGCCTTGTTTTCAGTATCTCCAAGTGAGGAGGATGGGGCTAGGGGTACAAGGGGCATGGGGAAGGAGTCAACAAAGTTATCACAAATCATGGAAATTCAAGATAATCTCACACTGTCATTTATTTTCAACTTCTTCCTCAAATTTTACCAGGGTTGGTAGGGAGCTAAACTGGCTGCAAGTCGTAGTACCTTTTTTTCTTTTACCCTATCTTTTCAGGCAGGCTTGTTAATGAGCAGGGGCATGGCTAAAAGACAGGCAGGATGTGGGAAGAAAAAGGAGGAGTCTTGATAATCCACAAACTAGATAATTGGCCTGTGATTAATCAAGGGCAGTATTTCAGCACTGCTTCTTTTAGGGGAAGCACGGAGAAGGAACAGAGGGAAGAGCTGGCATCTAAAGGCCCTGGATCCTTAATGAAGAAGAAATCTGTTCACTGGAGTGTTAAGGAGTATGTGATATCATAGGGACCCAATTAAGGAAACCCTTGCAAGATTATTGACTCCAAGGAAGTATTAAGAAGGGTAGAATTTTGTTTGTTTAAGATCAAAACAACAAGAATAAATCTCTGTCAGTTTTGTAGACATTTCATAGACATATCTTGGTTGGGGCCCTAATATCTCTCCATTTTGCCTTTCCTGTTCTTAATAACATCCCTAATTTCCTGGGGGTGGGGGAAATCACTCTTCCTCCCCTTCTGAATTGTGTGCTCCTACGTGATTCCACCCCCAGTGCTAGGAAGGGAGCATGTGACCAGCTCTGGACCATCAGTGCATCACATTTTTCCTGGCTTTCCAGTTGGGAACATCATCCTACTCTGCCCATCAAGGCCAACAAGACTCACTTTGGGGCATTGACAGCCATCTTGGGGTTCATGAGATGAGAACCTCATGTTGGTAGAGCCTAATGAGGAAATGAAGCTGAGAAATGCAGAGAGAAAGAAAAGTCTGGTTGCATTGTTTGAAGTTCAAGAACAAGCCTCCCCAGAAACCAGCCCTATTTCTAGGGTTTTCAGTTAAGTGGAGCCAATGAAATACCTTGATTATTTGAGCTACTTCGGATTAGTTTTTCTGTTTGTGACCGAAAACATCCTATTTGAAACAACTAACAACAAAAAACCAAATGGAAACAAAGTCAGCATCACTGCTGGGAGAGGACATGAAGGAAAAGACACTCGGGAAAATGGAGACAACTGTACTTGAACAATAAAAAAAAAGTAAAAAAAAAAAAAGAAAAGAAAAAGACACCCAGTGAAAACTCATCAGTGCCTGTGCGTTGCACCCTAGGTAGACAGCAGCTGATGTAGGCCTTATTCTTGCCTGTCATAGAGCCTGATGCTACAGAAGTAAGTCCAGACTAGACTCTGGATCAAGTTTAACAGAACCGTTTTAGGCCATAGCCTGCACCCCTATACTGGCTAAGCACTAACACTCACTGTTGGTATGCAGGGAGTGTTGGGACCCAATACAAATTTATTTGTATTATTTGCACATCTCCAGGAAAACTCTGACTGCAAACCAGTGTGGCATCCCCCCTGCATGAGGAATCTCAGTTTCTTTTCCCTCTGTTCAGACAAGTCACCAATAAGGCCAAGATTTAGCTCCTGCTTGGTAAAATAAAATAATTCTCATTACAGACCATGCCTGATCCTCTGTGCCAGGTGTTGTCACCTGAGGTGGATGGTAGACTTTTTAGAGGGAAGTGCTAACATAACTTGTAAAAAAAAAAAGTTTCTGGCTTGCAAGTGCCCTGAGGCAGAAGGTTGCTTCTTCCAAAGCACAGGACCTAACACTTGGGAGGTGCTGGCTAAGTGTTTAGTGAATGAGTGAATGAATGAATGAATGAACTTGAAATAGGAGCCATAGCAAGTGCCTCACCCAATCTCTCACCATGGAAGATCCCGAAGGAAGGGGTACACAGGACAGGGGAGGGGAGAAGCCACAATTACACGTCCCTGGAGAAATGACTGCTGATTAACTGTGTGACCTTGGGCAAATGGCCTAAAGTCTCTGAGCTCATTGTCTTCATCAGAAAATGAAGTACTAACATCTACCTTACAAGGTGTTGTGAAGGTTAGATAAGATAATACTTGAATGGTGGAACACACAGTAGGTGCTCAGTAAATGTCAGTTCCCCCATACCATTCCTGCCCTGAGCACTCAGGTGTTGGCCAAAGATGCAGTGTTCAGGCTATGGGAATATTTGCCCAGATGTGCACTGACATTTCTTTTTTTGTCTTTCAGGGAGTATCTTTGTCCTAAAGGGAGGCCCTGTAACAGTAATACTGGGGAACTCTCAGGTTCCTATTCTACTGACACAAATTACTACAAATTTAGTG
Organism: Carollia perspicillata; assembly: GCA_004027735.1. Classification (NCBI taxonomy): domain Eukaryota; kingdom Metazoa; phylum Chordata; class Mammalia; order Chiroptera; family Phyllostomidae; genus Carollia; species Carollia perspicillata. The sequence continues at coordinate 8,930 of PVKM010038438.1, forward strand.
GCTTAAAACAACACAAATTCACACTCTCACAGCACTTGCTAGAGGCCAGAAGTCTGAAATGTTTCCCTGGGCTAAGGTCAAGGTGTTGGCAGGCTGGTTCCTTCTGGAGGCTCTAGCTAGCGGCTGCCTTATTCGTTGTCCTGAGGCTTCTTCCTCTCTTGTCAAAGAGCATCACTCTCAGCTCTGCTTCATCCTCTCACTGCCTTCCCCTCTTCTGTAGTCAAATCTCCCTCTGCCTCCCCCTTATAAGGATACTTCTGAGTACATTTGGGTCCACCCAGATAGTTCAGGATAATCCCACATCTCAAGATCCTTGTTAATCACATTTGCAAGTCCCTTTTGCCATATAAGGTAACATTCACATGTTCTAGGAGTTAGGGCCTGGGTATCTGTGGGTGTCATTATTCAGCCCACCACAGGAACCAAGCCCTGGGGATGCCTGGTTGGTTCAGGCCACACTTAGGGGCTGCCTTAGTGATGGCTGTGCCCCTAGAGGAGATGAAACGTTCTTCTCAGAGGGCTCTGTGGCTGCCCTGTGAGTGTTTTCTTTGCTGGTGAGCTCATTGTCCTAACCATCCTCCTTTGTCAAAGGCAGCAGGCAATAAAAGTCCTGGCTGCATTCATCTTGTCTTTCCCCTCCCCCTCCAGGTCCATGAATGCCACCGCTGCTGGCTCTAGACTCCCTCCCCTTCCCATAGACCCACAAGAAGCCTCTGAGGATGCCCCGTTGTTGAACCTGGCTCTTCTCCAGGCTGCCAGCCCATCCATTCCTGAGAGGCAGTTCGGGGCTCTCTCCAAGGCTTCAAAAACACTGTTTTCTCCTCATTGGATGGGACTGGCAGACTTTTAAGCCTGTGGTAGGTGTCCTAACCCCAGGAAAGTCTTCTCACACAGGCCTGGTCTGGGCTTCATGGAGGAAGGGCATTTATATCAGTGAAAACAAAGTGAAACCACAGGGCCCAAAGCTTGCTGGAGCTTTGTTCTGCCAAATCCTTCAGGCCACACAGCTCTGCCCAGCTCCCCTCCGTGAGGACATTCATTCTGGCGTGGCTTGTGTGAGAGCAGTCCAGCTGGTTCCCAGGAGGCGGAAAAGGGTTTCAGAGGGCCATCCTCTCTGGAGGCCAGGGGAGAGAAAAGGAGAGCAAATTCTCTCCAGACCCTGAAGGTGGGAGACTGTGCTTGTCAGGATCAGGATTAGATCGAGCTGCTGCTCTGGCCATTATTTCTGAGCGACTATTTGGGCTAAACTATCAATTTTTTAACCTACAAGAAAAATGTACATGTTATAACCACCTCTAAATAAAATAGAGCAAGGAAAGAATAATCCCAGATGCTGGGAAATGGTATTTTTCATGTATTTCTTGTGGATGAATATAAATCTGGGTGTATTTATCCAATGTCTTACTTGAGTAGAAGTAAACATGCTTTACTGGTTCAGACTAATTGGATAGGAGGCCCAAGTGAGATATCTGTGTTACTGACCATTTTTAAAAAGAAATGCAGTTTTTATTATTTTCAAGAGCTTGGAGTAATAAAGCTAACAAGATGTTACCTTAGAGACATATTTACAGATTTATTCTTGAGGTAAAAAAGGCTCCAATTCAGAATTCAATTATTGGGAAGGCAACAGTGGCAAACTGAAAGCATCTTTTTATTGTAGGTGAGGATGTGTTAGGCAGTTTTGACTCAGAGAAAATAATTCATGTTGTGTTAATTTTCCTGGACATTGATGCTGCCCATCTAGGTACCAGCCATCATGCACACCCAGCACCATGCCATAAAATTCTGCACCACAAAGGAACCATGACATATTAGAACACAAAGATGACATCCTGGAGTCATCTGGTCAACCTCCATTCTGCAGTCTGTGAGGAGCGCGAGGACCAGAGAGGTGAGGTGACTTACCCAGCAGAAACCCCTCATTGGTAAAAGGACCAGGATTGGGATGCTCATTTTCTGCTCCCAAGTTAATTCTCTTTTGTCTTAGCCATCTGCAGACATATTATGGAGGGGAAGAAAGGAAGGGGGTGAGAGAGAAGAAGAGTAGAGGCACAGACTGAGAAAGCAATGACTCATCCAACTCTAATTTCTAACTGGATTTGGAGCATTGCACTATTTATGTTGCTCTTCTCTGCAGGGAAGCAGGCCCTGGACTGTGGAGCTAAAACAGCAGTAACAGCAGCAGATGCCATTTGTCTGGGGCTTGCCCTGTGCCAGACGCTCTTCTAAGCACTTTACATGGATTAGCTCGTTTCGCCCTGAGAATTTCTCCATGAAGTAGGTACTATTATTAACCCTACTACCGCTGTGAGAAAACTGAGGCAAGGAAACTGACTCAAGGTCTTAGTAAGTGACTGAACCAGGACTCAGATCCAGGCCATCTAATTTCAGAGCCCTCTCCAACCTGGTGCCACTCTGCCCTAATCACTTTACTCTACTCTGGAGCTTCCCAGTAGATGACAAAAAATAGTGACCTTTTAGCCATTGGGCATCTAGGCAAGGCTTGGAGTGGCTGGAGCCACCTAGTTGGCTGTAAGCAACCTCACTTGTTTATCCAGGATTATTATAATTGTGTTATCACTATATTGTATTGTGGTCTCCACGTGCCACAATGCGGGAAACGTTGGGAAGCATTACTCTGTTCTATAATATAGTCTCGATGGGTAATTCAATCAATTTCTGTATTGCTATCTGGCTAATTCAGGATAAAATACAGCCACAGGTTGAGGTGATTTCGTCTCCCAGTCTCCACATGCTCCTCTGGGAGCCATTTCATAAACCCCGAGAAGAGGGGACAAGAATGTAGCTGGATCCGTGTAAATCCATCGCCTCCCAGAAAGGCCATCGAGCACATGCCCTCTGCATGCAGGTTACACCTGCAACAGCACATACGAAGGACAAGACCTTCCAGGCCAAGGAGGAGAAAGCATCAAGGTCAGAATCACAGGGCATCCTTTATGTCTCTATTTCCTGGCTGTCATTTCCATTTTAAAAAAACTTCTCTACCTGTCACGCAGGGGCACCTGAATTTTGTACTGGTATTGCAATGATGTGTTCTTTGAAGGAGAACTACCTGTTCTCAAGATGTCAGGGTTGGAGGAGTCAGCAATTATGAGCTTATGAGATAATGACATGTGTGTTTAGTGTGATAGCAAATTATACCATAGCAAAAAATTTTAAGATTCAGAGTGAACTATTTTCCATATAAACTTACTGCCTCAGGAAATCTGTGGTTAAAATTATAAATTACCAGGAAACGTTAAATTTCCCCTAGAGAGCCAAAATAGAAATACAAGAAGAAGCATTGTTGAAATCATCCCAAATTGGAAGCAATGATTATTCAATTAAAAATAAGTGTAGTTACACTTTCTGTTTATATGATGTCTCCTAGCAGTTTTTAGCTCTGAGGCTCAAAGGGAAATCTAGTAATCCTAGACTTCAATCTCCTCATCTCCATGATGGGTATGCTGCTCTAGCCAGCGGCTAAGGTATTTCCTATAATTCTCCAAAGAAGTAGCTTCCTCTCTTTTCTCATATGAATCTGCTTCAGCTTCTCATGGCCTTCATGGCCAGCGATGTCTATCCTGAATCTTCCTGCTATGACTTAAACCTACAATTTCTTGCCTTGTCCTAGGGAAAATGACACAGTTAACCCTTCACTTTCTTAGAGAGTATGACCAGGTCAATCCCTGACCTCCCTTCCACCTACAAAGACAGCTGGGGCTTACTTCTCTTTGCTTCTACTTGGGGAGGGCGTTGCCTCTGTGACCTTTCCAAAACCACATCATAGTCGAGTTCCAGGGTCCACACCCGAATGCAATGTGGTGGTGGACAGGGTGGTCTGAGTGTGTTTTACCAGTCTTCATGATTCACTGTTCCATCTGTAGAGTCAAGGGTTGGCCAGTGCCTAGTCTTGTGGGAGGATAATCTTGTGGTTTCTTTATTTCATAAAAACCCAGAAAGTGCAGGGTCTGCAGGAAGAAGTAGAAAAGGCACCATTCAGAAAGGATGAGACTGCTCTGGACACCCTGCCTGCTGGTCTGGGATCTTGGGCATCTTAGTTAAAGGCTTCTAAACCTCTCGTCTATGGAAAGGAAAATGGTACCTACCTCATACAACCTCACAGGGTGTTGTCCAAATCAAAGGCGATATGGATGTCATCGAAAAGCTCACCACTCCTTCCCAATTTCAAAGTGGCCCTCTTTGGTCAGAGCCCAGTGGCTGAATCTAGCTGGGTGAGAAGATGGGATTAAGTCTAGGATGCTGTGGCCCAATCATTGGGCTATTTTCTACTGAGATAAAGATTGCTGACAACTTCATAATTGTGTGATGTTTCCCTTCTATTTCATGTAGTCCAGCCTGAGTGGGTGTAACAAATGGAAGGAAAAGGCAGTCACCCATGGGATTAATGTAATTCACCATACAAGACCTGAAAGACCCCATTATAGTAGTCTTTTGGGGGTCAAGGTCTAGTCAACAGAAAGCTCCATCTGAATATACATATTTAGCCTGGGAGGGGTAACATATTGACCGCTGTTTCTACACCATCATAGGTAAGTTAGTTAATTCCCTAACATAGTGCTGGGGGTGGATGGTAACAGTTGTTTTGGTGGAATGAGGGGGTGCTTGTCTCTGCATGAGAACGGTGCTAGACAATGGGAGTTTGGAGCGGAAAAAAACACTGACCTTCAGTCCCAGATCTGCCATTAGTGTATCATGTGACCTGGAGTACCCCACTTAATCCCTTTGAGCCTGAGCTCTCTTTTCTGATTAAAAAACCAAAAACACAAAAACAAAAACAAAAAACAAACAAGGGCCCTGACTGGAGTGGCTCAGTGGATTGAGTGCTGGCCTGTGAACTAAAGGGTCACTGGTTCAATTCCCAGTCTAGGGCACATGCCTGGGTTGTGGGCCATGTCCCCAGTATCCCCAGGGGACACATGAGAGACAACCATGCATTGATGTTTCTCTCTCTCTCTCAAAATAAATAAAATCTTGAAGAAAACCAAACAAACAAGAAAATGAGGATACACATCCACTCCATAGGATTCAATAGTAGAATGTGGGTGCTCATGCTTTACAAACCAGGAAGAGAAATGCAAATGTTGGTTGTTGCCATTACTATAATCTCCATGTGTTTTCCAGTATCCAGGGCCTGTGTGGGGAGTGTAAATC
>PVKM010038439.1:0-14100 GCA_004027735.1 Carollia perspicillata
TGTTAGCGTATTTTTACAGGTGAAGGAAAGGGTATTCCATGAAATGGCTTTTCTCTAAGCTGGTAAGCCTGGGGCCTAGACCCTTTCACTCCCCACACCAGTCCAGGTTAGTGTTATTTATGATTTATACTAAGCACCTTCGAAAGAACTACAAAGTATATTCTGCAAGTTGTTGCTGTAAAAATAGACATTTTCTTACCTTGGATTTGTGATCTGATGTCAGTGTCTGAATTTTAATTTCTGTTTCTTTTTTCATTTCAAGACAATTACTTCCCCTGAAAATGGAAAATTGCAAATGCATGCCAGACGTTAGATATCTTCCCATTCCCATGGGCCTTTGCTACAAAGCTTTCTGATGAAGACAATTTGTTCATCAGACATGGGATGCCATGGCTCATTGGGCAGCATCAATTTTTCTAGTAATAGATGCATACCTAACAAAATTCTGTATCGTGATTACCCAATTCAGCCACTATACAAAGAGACACTTCAGACCTAACAATTATTTCATTGTTAAGGGTTTGTTGTCAGAGTTTCCATTTTGGTTCCTGCTTTTCTTCGAGCCATGTTTCATTTGTTCAATAAAATATTATTTGGGGTAAAAACTAGAAAATAGGTCCTCAGCCTTGAAATGAATTGTTAATTCTCCCATTTTGGTTGCAAAAGCCAGATTTTTGTCTTTGACACATGCCAGTAAGGGAGAAAATAGCATTTCTTGGCATCATAGGATGATTTGTGCATTCTATTCTATTGTGATTAGAAAATGTATACCAGGAAACTGCCCAGCAACTCTTACTGCTTATTTCTGTTATTATTTGTTTTCTTTTTTGGAATATCCGTATCATTGCCGAAACCAGAACAGGTTCTGAGTTTCTATCTTCAGCACCTACGCTCTGCTTTATTGTGGTTGAAGTCAGAATGCTTCACCATATTATTCATTGAGAGGGTCTCTGAGAGAAGCATTGTTCTGAAAAAATGCTAGGTAGCTCATCAAATCTGTTACTTCTCAGGGGCTGGTACTGAGTGTGTTACCCTTCTCATCTGTTATTCACTCAGCTTGCAGCGTTAGAGAAACATTCTGGCTTAATTCTAGAGACAAAATCTTTCACAGTAACTGCAATGGTCAATTTTAATCAACAGTCTTTTCTGTGGTACCAGCTAAGAATTCTTGAAATATTAAAAGTCAAAAATTTCATTTTCGATGCACCAACCTTATTATTTATTTTCTGGCCATGCAAAATGATTTTGTAATTTCGAATTTTCTCCGCTTTACCTTGTCCTCCCCCTACCCCATTCACCTTCAAGATAACTGAGTGGCAAATGCACGAGAGACATAGTTACTCTGTCATTAACCAACAGCTATAGAACTTGAACAAAATTCCTCTTTTTGACTTTGATCATTCCTTTTAGCTGAATGAGCCTCTTATGTTCCAGGTATAATTTTTAATGGTGGAACAGAGTTAGAACTAAGTTCTTCCTTGGCTTTCACGGGCAGTTAAACTGTGAAAAAAAAAAAAAAAGAAGACAAAATACAAAGAGGCAAAAGGCTTCCAGAAGGAAATAAATAGTATTATTCACCCTTTCTTCTTCATTGCCTTCTCCAGGATTTTTTCATGAGTCGACTTCTCCTTGTCATACTGCGCCACGATTTTGTCCACTTGTGTGCAGTGTAACTTCTGCATGGTGCTGTGCTCCTGGGCAGGAAGAATCTGCAGTCACAAGCTGGACTCTCAGCATGGCTGAGACGCCGCGCCCTGCCTGTGGCGGCACAGTTCCCACCGGCTTTCCCAGAGCTTGGTTTGGAGACTAAAGAGTGACTGTGCCTGGGAACTGGAGGAACTCCCAACGTCCCATCCAACACACAAGTCTTTTGTACAGGTGTGTGCCCGACGAGGAAGTCTCTAGCTTCAACCTAATGAACATGTCCCCTTCGAAAGACAGCCTTGCCCACGGCTGTGCGACATGAACCATCCCAAAGCCCTTCCTCCTGCACATATGTGTTTCCACAGAATTTCCACCCGTTTGTCTTTGTTCTGTTACCTGAGATATGTAGTCTATTGCCCCTTCCCCCACATGGGTCATCAAATACCCAAGTGCAGCTGCGATATTTCTTTCTTAAAAATTAATTAATTAAATTTATTAATAAAACATCTATTAAAGTTTAGTTAATACAACATTATATTAGTTTTAGGTGTACACTATAGTGGTTTGACATTTATATACCTTACGAAATGATCGCCATGATGAGTCTAGTAACCACGTGTTACCACACAAAGTTATTACAATATTATTGACTATTTCAGCTGCTGTCTTTCTCCTTTATATGCTAAATATAACTATTCATCATGTGACATAGCTTCTAAACACCTGTCACGTTTTGGAAGGACCTGAATACCACTATTCCACAAAGAGAACTGCCAATGTAGTTGTGACTATCAACTGATTTCAAATCCCTGTTACTTGTTATTTTCACCAGCATGCATGAGGATGGCAGAGTGTTTAGGAGCTCTGGCCTTCAGACTTACAGATATTTAAACTATTTCCCATCTGCTTCATTCAATCACTGAAATTGGGTTGCAATGCTTTGCAAGTAAGTATTTCTCTATAAACATTCTTTCCTCCTGATAATGTGCCCACAGGCAGTGACTTATCTGAAATCAGATTTCCTTAGCTGCTCAGCCACCCAAACACAGAGGAATCAGTACAATTGGAAATATCCAATTCTAAATAATACTTGATGTTCTATCCTAGTCTTACTCTTGAGAAACTGAGAAATGAAATGGTATTTGAAACTAAAATGGACAGGTGTTGTTCAGGTTTTATAACCACGCTCACGGTCACATTTCCTTTTGCTTAGTTTTCTAAAAGTGAGTGACTTAATTTAAAAAATAATTTTTTCCCCTAAGGTAGGCTTGATTTTAAGGAAACCTAACTCATGAACATCTTTAAAAGATTTCATGCAATATAAATGCGGGACAGGCTTTTTAACTTTACCCAAATATCCTTAATTTCCCAGCATTGTTAGTAAATCAACACAAGACTTTATCTCTAATTTGTTTACACGTATATTATTCAGAAGTGCATTGGTGCATAAGGTCCCAGGACTCCTGTCTGGTGGGCAAACGCCTTTGGGAAAAGTCATGGAGAGAATGGTGTTGGATGGGGGAGGTTCTTAGAACAGGAATTGACAGTGGGGACAGTTGGGGTGGTCCAAGGGATGTCATCTTGCTGCAGATTTGGGGGGGGGGTCAGGGAATTACATGTAATAGTGTCCTATTTAATTTGTTGTTGGAACAGCAAACAAATCTGGCATGTCACCCATGTGTATGCACAGCTGTGCTATGACACATTTCGGCCAGGGTTTCTGCGCATGCTATTGGGTTAAGAACTTGGGTTCTTCAGTCTCAAATCCTGGAGCAAATCACTTACCCTCTCGGTATGTTCATCTTTGTAATTGGGATAGAGATACCTACTTCATAGAGTCATTAGGCTTAAGAGTAAATATAATATAAGCCATATTTGAAATGCCTGTTATACCTCATTCAAAATATAGTTACATACAATCTTGTTTATACTATTCAATATTCATGATGAAATTCAGAGTGTGACTTGGGACAGGAGACAGCAACCAGAATAATTAAATCAATAAATGTTTCCTCCAGGCTTAATCTACAGCTCTGGGGAATAGATTTACACTTGACATATCCTTTTTTGAATGGATTTAACTACCCTTGCAGTGTCAGAGGGAAAAAAAAAAACCCTGCTAAAATGCCCTACTCCTAGTCTGTCTTCAGAGATTTAGAAGTCATCCTGCCTGCCTAGCACATGTATTAATTTTCCTGGGCGAATATGTGAGGACTCTATGCACATCTAGATTGAAAAGTAGAGGTGACACATTCCTATGTCTCTTTCAAACATCATTGAAAGAATGGCGGAGATTGTTTCTTTAAATATTAAGTATTTCCAGTGTGGCACAGGAAAAGGAGAGGCTTTGAGGCTTGAAAGTAAGCTGACACAGACTCTTCAGGAAATACTCTGGTGAACCTATTAAACCAATAAGATATGAGGAATGATGCTGAAATGATACCAGAAAAGATGTTCCTGATGGACGCAAGTCTATAAGATACTCTCCAAAAGGGCACGTCTTCTACGTTTGGGGCACTAAACTTAGTGCAAATGGAAGCTCAATAAATATTTGTTGCGTGAATAAAAAATTAGGATGGTAGAGTAGCAGGAGGACTTGGATTATGGTCCTAGATCAGTTAATAACTGATCAGTTAATGGCCTTGTAAAAACATACATAAATTTGTCCAGGCCTCACTTTTTTAAATTAGAAAACTGCATAAGATCTATGTTCCCACCATGATTCATAGGTGGGTTATGAGCTATAGAGACACTTAGCATATGCAGAAGGAATCTGAATATTCAGAAGCATTGTGAATTATGATTATAGTTAATATAAATAGCAAGACAGCGCATCTTGAAAAATTATCTCTGTGTTTCTTCACATGCTTAAAACTCTACCCCGGTGTAGTAGGCAATGGTTACTGAAGGGGTTCGGGATAATCCAGCCTCAGACAGCACTTCTCCTTTTGCAAAGGCACAGGGGTCACCGTGTAGCCTCAGTTTCCTGGTGTGTACAACAGAGGAGCCAGGAAACAGTCTGAAGCCCATTTTAACTTAAAAAAAAAACTTTAATATTGATTTTTTTCTTTTGGCCCTCAATTAAATCATGAGACACTACAGAAGAAATATACTATTTTTCATTCATTTGGGTCAAGAGTACTAAAATTAAATGGTTGACTTAAAAGTCGATCTTAATGGGGCCATTTTGCAGGAATAAATGTATAACTTAGAGCCGAATTTGAATGTGTTCTTATAGAAGTTAAGAGTAACTTCAGCTTCTTTTGGGAAAAACTTGTGCAATGCATCCTTGTAACTGATGTGACCATGGGCATGAATTATCCCCCTTCAGATGGTGCTGAAAAATCTGAGTAAATCACTCTTGTTCAGCATGTAATTCCGAGATTCCCACTAAACTGCTTCCAGGGGTGGCAGAGTTGTAGATCTCTTATTGAGGGTTTGCTACAAATTACAATTGATGAGTTTAACAGCAGTCTTGGTGCTATCACCTAAATTGTTGCATAGCAAAGAGCAAATTTTCCAGTAGCAGGTTTACTGACTCGCCACATTTTAATCAGGTTTTCAGGCATTTCATTGGACTCATCTGATTGACGGTGATGTTGCAAACGTGGCCCAAGGGATGAATTCAGCCTGCAGATACAGTTTTTCTTCTTCTCTTCTTTTCTTTTGTTTTAAGAAGAGACTAAATTAGTGGCCAATACTGAAAGATTAGGAAATTCATAAAAGATTTCAGATTTCAGTATTCTCCTTTAGAGAATGAAGCTGGCCCATAGACCCTGGAAGCACCAATGCAGGGGCTGAGTTTAACTTGCCCTTTGGAGAACTTTTTTCATCGACTTCTTGCTTGGTGCTTATAGGCCTTTGAGTTGCAATTCGCCTTCTCATGTGTTACCGGGGATATTTATCCAACTTTTGGTTTTAAACTTTTTTGCTTTAGGAATCTGACCACATTGGACAATTGAAAAGCATGCCTACCTGTTAATGAAAGTAACCCTAGCTCTGGACTCCAAGAAGTCCAGTGCTAGGGTGGGATCACTATTGATTAGTTGTTTGTTCTGTGTCTCTAGGATGGATCCGTGACAACCATTCCTCTTGCTTACACTTCAAGTTGAAGAGGTGGTTCTAGAAAGTGAGAGCCAAGTAGAAGTCTGATTGCCAGCTGCACTCCAGGGTCAAACGGCGTGTTAGCTAGCATCTTGATCTCACTGGGGCTCACATGGTCATTGCCCCTGTTTTTTTCTTCTCACTATCCTAACGGCAGATCACACACCTATTGTTTCTATGGTGCTTCTTTTGCAAATGGTAGATTCTTATATTGACACCACTAATTCTTTATCCTGCAGCTAAGTTTCAAGTTTGGAAATAAGCTGTCTTTTGGACCACACATTTATGTGTTTAAACCACTGAAAATTAGTTCATGAATTCTCTGCCTCCTTTAGGTCTGAAAAGTGAAATTATTTACCCAGGCTGATGTGTAATAGCTGTTAGTACCTCCAGTCACTGAATATGGACTAAGTAGCAGCCTCCTCTACCAAGGGTCATGATTGAGCCATGTAGATAGAAGGGTGAACCCAGGCCACCTTCCCTTTCTGGGAGGTAATTTTATAACCCAAGGCTTTGGGGTAGCAAATTCTAGCCCCACTATAGGTGGTTCAGACTATTAGAAAAAGTTTGTGGACATTGTGCTTGGAAAAGCTGGGGGAATTTATCACCACTGTTGCTTGACAACAGGGCAAAACCTGGGTTTTAAGGAGACCTGATCTTCATCTGTCAGGCAATCAGTGGGGTTTCCACTCAGAGGCCGAGGGACAGTAAAGAGTGCTGAATAATATTCCAAAAGGAACAGCTCTCAGAAGTTAGTGTGCAGAGGAGTGGAGCTTTTGAAATGTTTCCCTAGACCACTCCTTGGAGATCATAAGTCAGTCCCTGATGGGCACAAGAATATGCATTTTTATGAAGCCTCAAGCTTTGCTCCATATAGTGGTTAAGAGCTTGAGTTCTGAAGTCAGAAAGAATTTTGATTCAAATCTTGTCTCTTGCAGCTAGGTGACTCATTTAAGCTGTGCTTACATTAAGAGTGAATTATCTCATCTAGCAAATGGTTGGTAGACTGCAATAAGGGCTACAATGATTTCCCCCTCTATAGCTCTCTCCCTTTGAAATGTGACGTTGCAGCTCTTCCTGTCCAGTGGTACCATCCTCCTTCTTCAGTCTGGGCCAGCCTTATGATTCACTTTAGCCCAGAGAATGAGGTGAACAGCATGGGGTACGCCTGGTCTGAGTTGAGGCCTCAAGAAACCCTGACGCTTCTGCTTGGTCTCTTGGGACCCCTGCCCTGTAAACAAGTCTGTACCACCCTGCTGGAAGATAAGAGACCCTGTAAAGCAGTGAGGAAGGGGCTCAGCAGAGGCCTTCTTAAGCCAGCCACCCCCCATCCCACATTTGCCAATCACCAGCTAAAGCTGGTAGTAACAGCAGATGCATGAGTGCACCCAAATGACACCAGAAGAGTTACCCAGCTGAACTCAGCCCAAACCGCTGACCTACAAAATTGTGAGCTAAATAAATGGTTGTTGTTTTAAGTCAACATGTGTATGTATCTTTCATCTTAGAAGTTGGTTCAGATGAGACAGTGAAAATGTTAGGAAAACATTATAGAGTGAAAAATTAGAGAAAATTTATAGGCAGGAAGGTCTGATTATTTGAAAATAATTATTTGCAAGCCCTTGGACAGTTAATAGATGAAAAGCACTTTAGTTATAACAGCATTAACTAATTATATTACTCTGGGCAAAGGACTTGCCTCTCTGAATTTCATTTAATTCATGTCTAAAATGCAGACAGTTTTATTTACATTTCAGGGATAACATGAGGATTTGAGAATATCTGTAAAATGTGCAACACAAAAGTGACATTGAATGTTGTATATGTTAGCACTGTTGGCGGTAGTAGTTTTCTATAAAAAATTACAGTATTAAGAGTTCATAAATTACACTGCCAAAGCAACCTGAGCAAGAGTGGGCCCCCTATATATTTAATGAGGGAGAAGGAATTCATTCATAAGCTTATAATCACACACTAGTAACTTGAACTTCTGTGGTACCTGCAGACATGAAAAACAAGTCAGAAAATGCACTGTCTGCTCAGAATGGTTCTGAAAGTGTTCTAAAAAGCAACGGGCAAGCCATGCATATTTTACTGTGGCAATTTAGCTCTGTTACTTGACCTGAGGGATTACAAAGGATTCTTCCAAAAAGAAGCACACAAAACTATTTAAAAAGTCCATTTAAGTGGGATTCAGGGAATTAAAATCTCTTTTTAGGTTTTGATTTTATTGTAGTGGGGGGCTCCCAGAAGCTCAAGGTTTTTTTTTCTACAAAGGAAAGCAACTTGGATTCTTTCATCCATCTAGGATTTACAGGTCATTAAATAATATGACTATTTCCCTGCCAACAATGCTAAGAAAACGTAAGGAATGAAGCACAATGGCATCCGAGGTGGAGAGAAAGGGCTACTAAAGCCACCTCTAAATTATCTCACAGCAAATTAATTTTTCAGCTGTTACAGACAGAATGTTTGTGCCTCCCCTCAAACCCTTAAGCTGAAACCCTACACCTCAACGTGATAGAGTTTGGAGACAAGGTGTGATTAGGTCATGAGGGTGCAGCCCTCATGAATGGGATTAGTGCCTCTATAAGAGATAGGAGAGAGAGGGCCCCACCTTCACCTTGGACTTTCACTCTCCAGAACTGTGAGAAATAAATGTCTGTTCTTTAAGCCACCTGGTCTATGGTAATTTGTTAAAGCAGCCCACGCTAAGATATCATCTTTGCCACTCTCTTTCTTTCTTTTAAATTTAAATAGATAATACATGTAAGGCGCTGAGCACAGCATCTGGAAAATACCGAGCATGCAAAAATCCTAGCTGCTTTATTGCTGTTCTTATTATTATCAGTCACTGTATATTTCCTGGTCATGCCTCAAGGAAATAGTCAATGAGGATGAGGCCAAAAACTTTAAGTTTCCAAGTAGCCCAAAGGCCACTGAAATAAATGCTTGCCTCAGCAACAGAGATTCAGTTTAAAGGGAAGGAAAATTTGCTGGTGATGTCTTGCCATATGGGTACCAACTCCATTCCCAATAGTTCAAGTCATCCCAGTTGTAGTCTCTCTTCTTTCCTTTTCTCTCTCCTTTTGTTTCCTTTCCATATTTTAAGTTGTTGTCAGTGAACAACGAAACTAAGATCACTATTTTAAACAGCTCTGTCTCTAACAGTCCCACACTTATAGAAATATGTAGCAAGTTTCTCCTATAGGCAATGAAAGGACATCCACTGAATAAAATTATTCACGAAATTTAGGAGCAGTCTGTCTTTAAAAGTGACCTTGTTATCAGTAAATCCATTCAGCCATCAGTTCAATAGTACAGGGGCTATTACTAGGCCAACATTAGGTTGAATTTCTCAAAGGGGCACACTCTTAAATGACAAGAGTTCCAAGGCCAAGCTCTTTGCATCTTAACCTTTGAAGTGATTCAGAGGTCCATCACTCCAGTCTAGCTCTGCGGGGAACTGCGTTAGTTTGAGGCTTGGGTCACAGTATAAAGAAGTGGGAATGCAGGATTAGTTTCAAAGAACCCAGAGGTCCTTTTAAGAAATTAAGTTTCTCTTGCTCTCATTGTCCTAATGGGAAGAGGACACATACTATCTTTCCAGCAACAAATGAGGCATTCCCTTTCCCACCTTTCTCTGTGAGCAGAGACCGGAGAGCAGGAAGGTGCTATGAAGTTTTTCAACCCAGGTGAGAATTCCTTAGGCCACCTCCTGCTGCTCTCTTCAGTTTGCAACTAGCTCTTATAATTTCTCTTGATCATTGATCACTCTCAAAAGACCTCTTCTTATGAGCAAAAAGGAAAAATACCTACATTTCAGAAGTAGGCCACTGAGCAGAGTTCAGATAATAGGGGGAAAGCGAGAAGAGCTCACTCTCTGGGGGCCCGAAGTGAGGAGTTTAGATAGACCTGTCAGCACCTCCCTCCGTGCACTGTGTGTGGCAAACTACGGGCCAGCAGCCCAGGGCATTTTGGTACCTAGCGGCTAAGACTATGAGCTGGGCATCACTATCAGGCTATGGCCTACTAGTTTAGATACATTTATTTTATTAAATAATTTTTAAATTGGTGAAGCTCTGTTATGCCTTTGAAATAACTGCCAGGAAAACAGATTACAAATCAGGGACAAAGGATCCCAAAGAGACTCCATGTTTTAATCTCACGTCTAACTGGTTAAAATGCAGGTACGACTGCCCAGTTGGCTGGTAGTAGTTTCTGAGCAGTGTTTCTGGCTATGAAGATTTCATTGTTCTATAACAAAAAATAGGAGCATTAGGTTTTCATCAGAGAATTAAAAGAAAAAAACCAAACAAATAGGCACACAAAACTACACAAAAATATGTATGCACACACAAACACTGTACCTTTGCATGCTTCTTTTTTAAAGAATTTAACTCTTTCTGCTGTTTCTTTAAATGCTTCAAGTAAGCCTGTGGAGGAAACAACGAGGATCCAACGTAAGTTTTTTGTAGCCACAATAATTATACTAGGTAAGAAACAAAAATATATTGGTTTTGCCAATATGCATACTATGAGAGTGCTTAGAAAATGGCCAAGTAATTTTACCTTCATCTGCTTCAAATCTTCTATCCTCACTTGAGGGATAAGTTCGATACCTTAAAAAAAAGATTAAACACTGTGTATATTAAAAGTTAGAGAAAATAAGTGATAATAGAAAATTCAGTCTTGAAATCTTATCTAAATACTTTGAAGCAGCTATATGTGTAATTTACAGATATAAACATCTTAATTTCTTATTACAAAGCAATTAACTAGACACTTCAATGCTACTGTGTTAGGTTGGGTTTCCTAGGAGCAGAGCCTGTGACTGGGATTTGAGTGCACATGATTTATTGAGGGAAGGCTCCTGGAAGAAAGCCCCAGGTGGGAGAGAGAAGCAGGACAGGGCAGAGGAAGAAGCTAGGGGGTATTTCCAGTTGAAATTCAGCCTCAGTCTGATCCTATGGGGGAAGCTCATTAGCTTAAATGGCCCTCCAGATTTGTTCTACCTCCAGGTAAGGAGACTGGGCTTTTGCAACTCCATTTTAGTCACCTAAGGTCTTCAGAGGGTTTACAGAATTTTCCAGGCATTTCCAGGAGAACTCCCATGGTCTGAGGACAACTCTTGAGGGAGAAAAGTGGAGCTGTGATCTGTTATCAGCCAACACTTCCAGCAGCTGGGGGATGGGGTGTCAACCCCATAAAGAAAATATGACCAGCAGAGACCATGTTGGGAGCCCGAGCCAGGACTCACTGGAGGAAGCAGCATGAGCACCCCGCCACTGCCCTGTGGTACACAGTATTGCTGCTGGACTCTTCCTAGTGCCATCTGGGAAAGATCCAGAGAGACACTCTGGCTAAAACTGTCAGAGGCACTGGCAGGCTGTGGTCAGTCCTGATCGAGAGAGGCTTTGTGCTTTTGGGTGAGGTAGAGTGCACGGAGAACAGGCCTGTCAGGGCTCAGTGTTGCAGAGTAGGGGCCACATAGAAACTCTTTTAAGAGGAGCTGAGACAAGACTTGAGACTCTGTAGGGAACCTGTTCTTGCACATGCATGCACAGGCACCAGCAGCTCTGCCAGCGAAGAATCCAGAGTGATAGTGTCATGTTGAAGGGACTGCGGGACCCAACACAGCATTGGACGGCAAGCAG
The DNA here is from genome assembly GCA_004027735.1 of Carollia perspicillata. Lineage (NCBI taxonomy): Eukaryota > Metazoa > Chordata > Mammalia > Chiroptera > Phyllostomidae > Carollia > Carollia perspicillata. Next base: position 11,406 of record PVKM010038439.1, read on the forward strand.
GGGACTGTGCAGAGTGGAGAGTTCTAGCCCACATCTCCTGTGAGAGTGGTGGGCTGGGAACTGGATGGCCAGGCGCTGACAGCCTGAGTGTCCTTGCAGCCAAGCAGGTCCCCTCACGGGCAGCGTGCTCAACCCCTACAGGTGGAATTACAGGCTTTGCAGATCAGTGAGGCCAGGCTCAGGAGCCCCCTGCTGGGCACATATCCACAGGGGAAAGAGGGAAAAACTCTGAAAGAGTCCTTTCTGAACTTCTCCCAGACACTGTGAGCTACTCTGTTCTTCGGGCCCTGATCCACTGAGACCAGCAGAGCAGAGAGATTAGAGACAGGCACAACAAGGGGTGTTCAGCCTTGGTCCTTAGACAGAGCTGTTGTCTGCATCAAGTAGGAAAGGGCTGCTCCTATTACAAAGATTGACTCCTCACAGGAAATAGACAGTTAATTCACCAGAAACAATACATTATTGAAAATAATCGGAGACAGACCGAGATGTGTGGTGAGGGGGTGGGGAAACACTCCCACCATCTTCCCTGAAGACTGAACAGCACCCCCTGGGGGTGACTCAGAGTCCCACCTTCCTGATCGCACCAGAGACCTGGTCTGGAGGCAGGTGGAGGTCGTACTGGCAGTGCTCTTGGGCCATTACATGAACTGATCCTGGGCTCTGTGCTGATGGAAAGCTGGCAGGGCAGAACAGTGGGGACCTGCCTAGTCTGAAGGAGACAGCCACAGACTGTGGATCACTTGTGGTCTCGAACGGGCTACCTAGGGCCGGACTAGGACACTACCTGACATCACCAAGGGCAGATCCAGAAAGAGAAGACAGTAGGGAATACTGGATTCTACTGAGATGGATTCCACCATGGTCTTCTTCATGATTTGTGTTATTTTTTTCTCCAATATAGCTTTTTAACATTCATTTTTTTCCTTCAAGTTTGTTCCTATTATTTCACCAGTTTTTTTTATTTTAGCTTATTTCAAATCTCATATTTTGCTCCTCCCTTTCTTACTCCATTTTGCCTTCTTCCATCCTCTTCTTATTTTTGTTTTAAATTTTATTTTTTCTCTTGCAATGACTTGTTTCTATTCCACACTCTTACTATCTCTCCCTTCTCCAGCCTCTCAAAGCTATTTCTCTTGTCATTACTCATCTCATATTCTTTTTCCTGATCTTATAATACCCTTATTCTCTGTCCACCTTTATTAATCTTTGATTGTTGGTTGTTCATATGGTGGTTGTTTGTTGCATTTCTTCAATTTTATTCCTAGATAGTCACTGTGTTTGTATTTCAAACCTCATATTTTATAGTTCACTTCTCCTACTCCATTTGCCTTCTCCCTGCCCTTTCTTTTTTTCATTTAAAATTCTACTTGTCCTTGTCTTAGCCTGGTTTTCCTTCCTCACTCTTATTATTTCTTCTTCCTCTATCCTCTCAAAACCACTTTTCTTTCCTTTAGACATTGCATAGCTTTTTTTCTCTCTATTTTCTTTCTTATTCCCATTCCACCTGTATTAATCTTTGCTCATTTGTCATTGATATTGCTGTGGTGGATGTTTTCTCCAATTTTATTCCTATTTTATCACCATTTAAAAAAATTTTTAACACTCATAGTATACTCTTCCCTTTTCTTACTCTACTTTGTTTCTTCTCTCCTTTTTTAATTCACAATGTTACCTTTCTTTTCTATCTTTCTTTGTCTTGTCCCTATTCCTTACTCTTATTATTTCTCCTCCCTCTACCTTCTCGAAATCATTGTTCTTTCAGTTGGTCATCTCACATTCATTTTTCCTTTCTTATAATAGTCTTAATCTCTTTATACCTTTATTAGTGTTTGCTCATTTGACGTTGATAGTGTGGTTGTGGGAGGGGGTTATTTTTACGGGAGTGGCTTTTGTTTCCTGGGTTGTTTTGTTTTGTTCTGGCAGTACCTACACAGGAGCATATGAGATGTGGTGGTGGGTGGAGTGACCCTCAGTCAGCCAGGTGGAGGGAAGAACCCACCAAAGAATGACCCGACATCACCCAAACTCCAGCTACAACAGAGCCCGCATAAATGGCATAAAGAGCATCACAAGAGCATCCAGGTCCGGAGATCAATGAAAATGCACCACTGAGTCCCACGGGTCTCCTGCCACAGAAGTCCACCCCACAAAGACAGGCAGGCAAAGAAGATCAATCTAATGTGAAGAAACAAACAAGAAGAGCCACCTCAAATGGGAAGACAAAGAACCTCCAATCAGAAGAAAGGGAGGAATCCCCAGAAAGAGTGCTAAATGAAGTTGAGGCAAGCAATCTATCAGTCATAGAGTTCTGAGATCTAGTAGGTGAAACAGAAATGTTGATTCTATTAAACAATCAGAGAAATTAAGCAGTTTGTCCAATCCCTAAGAAAACATGCTGCTCTTAATCTTTATGGAGACATGAAAATTGGCAACATTAACAATTCTAAATATCCCCATAAAAGACTTTTTAAAAAGAGCCCAAAGCTACCAGAACAGATAAGGAGCCCAGACTACGTTCTTTTACCTTTCTTGGCTTCCATGCCAGACCCCAGGGCAGCCGTGGTGGTTGGTCTGAGTTCAGAGCTGCTCTGCGGAGTCACGTTTGTTTTGGCAGTGTTAGCCTTTCCTTTCTTGTCATTCTTAGAAGTGTCACTGGGCACATCGGCTATGTCACTCTGGAACAGAAGTGTTT